>PVJC01047465.1:0-12899 GCA_004026665.1 Murina feae
ACTGGAATCGAACCCAATGCCCTTCAGCACACAAGCCAACACTCTATCCACTGAGCAAAACCAGCCAGGGGCATAGCCTTATTTGTTTTATTTCTAATCTCTAATCCTCTGTTCATCAGTTTATTTTGTTACTTAGATCCCATATATGAGTGAGATCATGTGATACTTGTCTTTTTCTGGCTGACTTATTCCACTTAGCCTGATACTCTCCAGGTCCCTCCATGTTGTATCAAAGAGTAAGAGATTCTTCTTTTTTACTGCTACATAGTATCCATGATATAAATGTACCACAGCTTTTTTATCTACTCATCTGCTGATGGGCACTTGGACTGTTTCTAGATCTTAGCTATTGTAAATTGTGCTGTTATGAACATAGGGGTGCATACATTCTTTCTGATTGGTGTTTTGGGCTTCTTAGGATATATTCCTAGAATTGAGATCATATTTAATTTTTTGAGGAAACTCCATACTGTTTTTCATAATGGCTGCGCCAGTCTGCATTCCCACCAGCAGTGTACTAGGATTCCCTTTTCTCCACATCATCACCAGCAATTGTCATTTGTTGATTTAAAATATATATATATATATATATTTGATTCGGAGAGGAAGAGAGAGATAGAAACATCAATGATGACAGAGAATCATAGATCGGCTGCCTCCTGTATGCCTCCTACTGGGAATGGAGCCCACAACCCATGCATGTGCCCTTGACCGAAATCGAACCTGGGACCCTTCAATCCACAGGCTGAAGCTCTATCCACTTAGCCAAACCAGCTAGGACTGTTGATTTGTTGATGGTAGCCATTCTGACAGGTGTGAAGTGATCCCTTATTGTTGTTTTAATTTGCATTTCTCTGATGATCCGTGATTTTGAGCATTTTTTTCTCTTGACCATCTGTATGTCCTCTTTGGAGAAGTGTCTATTTAGTTTCTTTGCCCAATATTTAGTTGGATTATTTGTTTTCCTTTTGTTAAGTATGAGTTTCCTTTTGTTTGTATGAGTTCCTTAAATATTTTGGATATTAACCCTTTATCAGATGTATCATTGCCAAATATGTTCACCCACATAGTGGGCTCCCTTTTTTTCATTTTGTTGCTGGTTTCTTTTGCTGTGCAGAAACTTTTTATTTTGATGTAGTCTCATTTGTTTATTTTCTCCTTAGTTTCCTTTGCCCTAGGAGATTATCTGTAAACATTTTGCTAGGAGAGATGTCTGAGATTTTGCTGCCTATGGTTTCTTCTAGGATTTTTGTGGCTTCCCGACTTACATTGAAGTCTTTTATCCATTTTGAGTTTATTTTTGTGTATGGTGTATGTTGGTGGTCGAGTTTCATTTTTTTGCATGTATCTGTCCAATTTTCCCAGCACAATTTATTGAAGAGACTATCTTGAATCCATTGTATGGTCTTGCTTCCTTTGTCAAATATTAATTGAGTATAATGGCATGGGTCAATTTCTGGCGTCTCTGTTATGTTCCATTAATCTGTATGCCTGTTCTTGTGCCATACCACTTGTTTTGATTACGGCGGCATTATAGTATAACTTGAAATCTGGTATTGTGATTCCTCCAACTTTGTTCTTCTTTCTCAAGATTGTGGCTATTCTTTTTTTGTTCCATATAAATTTTTGGAGTATTTGTTCTAGGTTTGTGAAATATGCTGTTGGTATTTTAATAGAGATTGGATTGAATCTGTAGATTGCCTTGGAGTCGTATGGACATTTTAATGATATTGATTCTACCAATCCATGAATACAATATATTCTCCCACTTGTTTACATCTTTTTCTACCTCTTTTTCCCCCAGGTTTTAAAACTTTTTATTTGCATATTAAAAAAATTGTGCATTCCAATAATTAAAATAATTTGAACAAAAAAATGGCACTCTGATTAAACTGCATTTTATAGCCAGCAGGACACCTTGGACCAGCTTGGTTTTTACTCTAGATTTCACCATCGTCCCACCCAGCTTGTTCCTTCACCAACATGCAAGTTCTTTCTCTTCCCCGTCAGCTAGCCAGGCAGATGGGAGCGGCAGGTGCGGCCTTAGTTGTGAGTAGTTTTGATGTGAAAAGGGGCAGCACAGTTCACCTTTGCATCTTACAAAGTTAGACAGCTAAAAGAAGTAAAATAAGAAGGCAATGTTTGTGGAATGTACAGTGCATATTGGCGGCATGTGCCTCATTACCATTCCCCTACTTATTTCTTCTGTTCAGTCATTTCTTTTGAAAACAGTGGGTTTTTCTCTTGCATTTCTGTCTTCTTCAATTTCAAATTTCTCAATCTCAGCCATATCACAGAGGAAGCTGAGCGAGGTGCATGAACGAGAGGAGTCCGAACTGCTCAGTGACCACCTCTGAGTCTTCTATATCTTTTCAACATCCTGTAGTTTTAAGAATACAGACCTTTGACTCCTTGGTGAAGATTATTTCTAAGTGTTTTAATTGCAATGGTAAATGGAATTGCTTGTTTCTCTTTCTGAAAATCCATTATGGGTGTATAAAAAGGCCATCGATTTTTGGGTGTTGATTTTGTATCCTGCCAAATTCATTTATTACCTCTAGTAGTTTTTTTCTGGAGGGTTTTTAAAAAAATATATTTTATTGATTTTTTACAGAGAGGAAGAGAGAGAGAGAGTTAGAAACATCGATGAGAGAGAAACATCGGATCAGCTGCCTCCTGCACACTCCACACTGGGGATGTGCCCACAACCAAGGTACATGCCCTTGACCAGAATTGAACCTGGGACCCTTGAGTCCACAGTCCGATGCTCTATCCACTGAGCCAAACTGGTCAGGGCTTTCTGGAGGCTTTAAGGTTTTCTACATACAATATCATATCATCTGCTAATAATTATTTTTACTTCCTCCTTTCCAATTTGGATGCCTTTTATTTCTTCTTATCTGATCCCTGTGGCTAGGACTTCTAGTACTATGTGGAATAAGAGTGGTGAAAGCAGACATCCCTGTCTTGTTCCTGTTCTTAGGGGAAATGGTTTTAGTTTTTGCCCTTTGAGTATGATGTTGGCTGTAGGTTTGTCATATAAGGCCTTTATCATGTTGAGATATATACTCCTTGTATTCCCATTTTGCTGAAAGTTTTTATCAAAAATGGGTATTGGATTTTGTCTAATGCTTTTTCTGTGTCTGTTGATATGATAATGCGATTTTTGTCTTTCAATTTGTTTATGTGATGTATCATGTTTATTGATTTGTGAATATTGTACCAGCCTTGTATCCCTGGAATAAATCCCACTTGGTCATGGTGTATGATCTATTTAATATATTGCTGGATTTGAGTTGCTAATATTTTAATGAGGATTTTAGCATCTATATTCATCAGGAACATTGGCCTGTAATTCTCTTTCTTTATAGTGTCTTTATCTTGTTTTGGAATTAGGGTAATGCTGGCCTCATAAAAAGAGCTTGGAAGTGTTCCTTTCTTCTGAACTTTTTGGAATAGTTTGAGGAGTATAGGTGTTAGTTCTTCTTTGAATGTTTGGTAAAACTCCCCTGTGAAGCCATCCAGATTTGGGTTTTTGTTTTTTGGGAGTTTTTTTTTTATTACTGCTTCTATTTCATCAGTTGTTATTGGTCTATTCAGGTTTTCTGATTATTCCTGACTCAGTTTTGGGAGATTGTAGTTTTCTAGGAATTTGTCCATTTCATCCACGTTGTCCAGCTTGTCAGCATATAGTTGTTCATAGTATTTGCTTAAAATACTTTGTATTTCTGTGGTCTCAGTGGTTACTTCTCCACTTTCTTTCAGATTTTATTTACTTAGGTCCTCTCTCTTTGTTTCTTGATGAGTCTGGCTCAGTTCATCAATTTTGTTTATCCTTTCAAAGAACCAGTTCTTGGTTTCATTGATTTTTTTTGTGTGTTGATTTTTAATTTTTGTTTCTATTTCTGCTCTAATCTTTTTTATTTCCTTCCTTCTGCTTACTCTGGGCTTTTCGTGTTGCCTTTCTAGTTCCTTTAGTTTTAGGGTTAAATCGTTTATTTATGTTTATCTTGTTTCTTGAGGTATGCCTGTAGTGCTATGAACTTCCCTCTCAGGACTGCTTTTGCTGTGTCCCAGAGATTTTGAGTTGTTGTGTGTTCATTTTCATTTGTTTCCAGGAATGTTTTGATTTCTTTATTGATTTCGTTTATTAATATGCTATTTAGCCTCCATGTGTTTGAATGTTTTGGGGTGTTTTGACTGTAGTTGATTTCTAATTCCATTCCACTGTGATTGGAGAAGATGCTTGATATGATTTGAATCTTCTTAAACTTCTAAAGACTTGTTATGTGTCCTAACATATGGTCTATCTTTGTGAGTGATCCATGTGAAATTGAGAAGAATGTATATACTTCAGCTTTGGGGTGAAATGTTCTATAAATGTCAGTTAACTCCATCTGATCCAGTGTATCCTTTAGAGTCACTATTTCCTTGTTAATTTTTTTGTGTGGAAAATATATCCAGTGAAGTCAGCAATGTGTTAAAGTCCCCTACTATGACTGTATTGTTGTTGATCTCTCCCTTAAAGTCCTCTAGAAGTCTTTTTTAATATATATATATTTAGGTGTTCCTATATTTGGGAGCATATTTGTTTACCAGGGTTGTATCCTCTTATTGGATCCCTTTCGTACTATGTAGTGATCTTTGTTGTCTCTTGTGATTGCCTTCATTTTGAAGTCTATTTTGTCAAATATGAGTATTGCTACTCCAGCTTTTACTTCTTTTCCATCTGCATGGAAACATTTTTTCCATCCCTTCACTCTTATCCTGTGTATGTCTTGTCCTAAGGTGGGTCTCTTGTAGATAGCTTATACATTAGGTCCTCGGGTTATGTCAGAGATCCGTTCCTATGGAGTGACTTAATGCGATTTTTGCTGTAAGTTGGAACCCACCTACATAAGCACCTGCGTCACTCACATGGAGCACATACACAGTAGTAATGAAGTGAAACAATAAAAAAAATTTAAAAGAAAGATAACAATTCCTGACCTTTACTTGTGATAAATAAATTATAAAAAACATAAAACACATATATACATACATCGAAATGACGGAACTTTTTTTTTATAAGAAAATGGGAGATGGTGATGTAACCACGAAACGACCTACATTGAGTCTAATATAACGTGAGGCCTGTCTGTATTTGGGTCATGTTTTTATAACCATTCAGTTACCCTATTTCATTTGGAGCATTTAATATATTTACATTTAAGGTTATTATTAATAGGTTCTTATTTGTTGCCATTTTAATTCTGTATGCCTAGATTTCTCCCTCTATTTCTTTTACTCATTACAGCAGTCTCTTTAGCATTTTTTGTAATGCTGGCTTGGTGGTGATGTACTCCTTTAGCCTTTTTTCTTTTTTTGTCTGGGAAGCTCTTTATCTCACCATCCATTTTGAATAATAGTCTTGTTGAATATAGTAGTCTTGGTTTCAGATCCTTGCTTTCTATTACCTTGAGTACTTCATACCATTCCCTTTTAGCCTGTAGAGTGTCTAATAAGAAATCAGGTGTCAGTCTTATGGGAGCTCCTTTATAGATAATAGTTTGCTCTTGCTGCCTTTAAGATTCTCTCTTTGCCTTTAATTTTTTGCATTGTAATTAGGATGTGTCTGGCCATGGAACTGTTTCAGTTCTTCTTCCTTGAGATTCTCTATGACTCCTGAATTTGTGTGACTTTTTCCTTCTGCCATTATTTCTTCAATCATGTTCTTTATCTCTTTCTCCCTTTCTGTCTTTTTGGCACAACTATTATTTAAATATTGTTACGTTTCATGTTGTCCCACAGATCTCTTAAGCTATCTTCCTGTTTTTTTATTTATTTTGGTTCTCTGGGTGATTTTTTTCAACCCTATCTTCTAATTCAATGATTTAATCCTCTACTTCCCCTAATCTGCTGTGTATTCCTAATAATGTCTTTTATTTTTGCCATGTCACTCTTTATTTCCATTTTTATAGTTACTACATCTTTTCTCATGCTGTTGAGCATGTTTACCATTATTATTCTGAACTCTATATCAGATAATTTTTTATCTTCATTTCATTTATATCTGTGTCTGGAGAATTCTCTTGTTCTTTCATTTGGGGGTTGTTTCTTTGAATCCTCATTTTGGCTACCTGTTTGGGTTTATGACTATGTATTAGGTAGATCTGGTACACCAACTTTTAGTGTAGGATAGTGTCAAATGCTGTTTCTGATTAATTAGATCAGGCAAAGACTCAACTTCTCCAGAGATCTCCACTTCCTACAGACTGATAGGATTCTGTCATGAATAGTCCTTAGGTAATCATTTACAGGTGTGGTGAGAGTTTTTTCAACAGGGTAGGGCAATTGCTTCTGCCTGGAGGCTAACTCTCATACTCTGTCTCCTATTGGGCCTCAGAACTTTGCACCTTGGGGCAAGGAATTTTCCAATATGGTGGGTCAACTTTCTTGCCCCCAGGCAAAGCCTCCTGTATAGCAAATGTCTGTGTGAGAAAGATGACTCAGCACAGGAAACCAGGGTGTCTGCCTTCTGAGCTCTAACTCCAGAGCCCCCGATCCTGGCTTCTGCCCATACAGCTCCAGTGCCCTCTGCCCTCCCTCTGCCAGAGCACAAGGTGAGTGGCTACACACTAAATTTTGTGCTTCGACCCTTTAAGAGGTTGCCTGCATTTCTAGCTGTCTCTTCCTGCCAGACAGCAACCTTGTCTTCCATTGATTATTCTGGAAGTTTTTTTGTATTTTAGTTGTAATTCCTGGGAGTGTGTCCATGTCTATGCAGTATTCACTTACTCTGCCACCATTTTTAATCTCTCTCTCTCTCTGTCTCTCTCTCTCTCTATATATATATATAGATAGATAGATAGATAGATAGATAGATATAGAAATAGATATAGATATAGATATAGATATAGATATAGATATAGATATAGATATATCTATCTATATATATATAGTTTATTATTTTAAAATATTTTTATTGATTTTTTTGAGAGAGAGAGAGAGAGGAAGGGAGCTGGAGACAGAAACATTGATGTGAGTGTGAAACACTGATAGACTGCCTCCTGCATGACACCTACCAGGAAACCTTTGTTGCATGGGACGACACACAACCCAAATGAGCCACATTGGCTAGGGTGCATAGTATTTTCATATTAATTATCTTGTGTGCTTTATTTTTAGGAAACACGAAGGAAGGAAGGCATTGTGAATCTGAAACCTCATGAAGAACCTCTCCGTTCTGAGATTCTTAGTGGAAAATTCACCATCTTAGTGAGTCTTCATGGACCCCTCTTGTAATGTCTCATTATTTCTTTGGACTTTGTTGCTGCATATCTTATGCTGAATCTAGAGAGTTTCCACAGTCAGGAGCAGATGTAAAGCAGCTATGCAATTTGGCATAAAATTATTCTAGTAGTAATTGAAATTGAGAATCAGTTGTACTGTAGACTTAGAAAATTTTTTTCATTGGTCCATAACAGTCAAGGCCTTTGGAATGGGTATATAATGTGTCAGAGGCCCGTCCTATGTTATTGAATGCAAGCTTCAATTAGAAATCATAGCCTTGCGTGTAAGTATACAATAGGTGGATTTTATAGTTTTCCTCTGCTGTTTGTTTTTTTGGCATCCTGCCTGGGAAATTAGCTAATCAGCCAGTGTAGACCATATTTTAATTTCTGCAATTGAAGATTTAAGCTAATGGTTTTTTTCCCTATCACTGAAATACAGTTTGGGGTGAGAGCTTGCTGAGAATCAGTTGTGGGATGACATAAAGTTTCTTCCCTTCCCTTTCTGAAGCAATTGATGCAAGTCAGAGAAGTATTGCCAGTAGCTATTATCTTCATATTGGAAAGCTGTGTCCAGGATAGGTTATTGGGATTTTCTATTTGATTTCTAAATGTCTTTTGTTTTATTTGCTCTAGGATGTTCGGGACCCAACAGGAGCCTCCATTGCCCTCTTCACTGCCAGATTGCATCATCCCCACAAGTCAGTGCAACATGTGGTACTTCAGGCTCTGTTTTACTTGTTAGACAGAGCTGTGGATAGGTGAGATTATCTTTTAGGTGGTCAGCATTCAGATGGGAAAGTGGCAGTTCTTGATTTGATAAAACTTAGCAGTCCCTTCCATATGTTTCTCTGATATGTCTTGAGCAGTGAGTGCTATGTATGGAAAATGTCCCATGTCCTTCAAGGCTTGGCATGTTTCCAGATACTATCAAGCTGGTAGGTTTTCTGTATCTTTACCTGCGGTCTCTTTTCAGAATCACAGAAACTGAGAAAGCAAATTAAATAGCAATTTAAAAATATTTCTTTTATTTTCTTGAAAACATCTTTATTCTACTTGATGGTTGAAGGATAATTTGGCTGCAGTGGTGTTGTGTATTGTCAGAGTCTGGGCATTGCTTCCAAGGTATCCCTGTTTGTGTGTCAGATGACAATCCCTTCTCCCCTGCTGGGGCTCCTTTTCTTCTTGTGCTGCTGGGCCACCTCTCTGAACCTCCCAGACCAGCCTCTGCTGTCCCTTAAAAAAAAAAATTTTTTTTAAGTTGATTTCAAAGAGGAAGGGAAAGAGAGAGAGACACACAGAAGCATTAATGATGAGAGAGAATCATGATCCCACAACCCGGGCATGTGCTCTGATCAGGAATCAAACTGTGAACTCCTAATTCATAGGTCAATGCTCAACCACTTGAGGCACCATCCTGGACCCCCCCCCTTTTTTTTTTTTTTGGTTAATCCTCATTAGAGGATTTTTTTCCCATTGATTTTAGAGAGAGTGGGAGGGAGAGAAAGAGGGAGAGAGGAAAAAGAGAGAGAAATATTACTGTGAGAGAGCCACATCAATTGGTTGCTTCACCCATCAGCCCCAAGCAGGGTAGGGAATCTGCAACCAGGTATGTGCCCTTCACTGAAATTGATCCCATGACCCTTCAGTTTCAGGGCTGACCCTCTAACCATTTGGCAACACCAGCCAGGGCAATATTTATTAATTGATTTTAGAGAGAGAGAAACATCAATTTGTTGTTCCACTTATCATTCATTGGTTGCTTCTTGTATATGCCCGGATCAGGGGTTGAACCTGCAACCTTGACTTATCAGGTTAACACTTTAACCAACTAGGCTACCTCGTCAGGACCTGTGCTGGTCTTTTTTGTTTACTCTTCCCTGATTGTTGACTTTTCAAAACCCTCTGGAACTTTAGTACCTTTGTAAAATAGGAAAAATGGTATTTAGCTCAGAGGATTTTGACAATCAGGAGTGAAGAGTCCAAAAGTATAAAATTAAGTAAAATTTTGTTTATCAATAGGCACATAAACAAACACAAAAAAAACCCAGTTCAGGTTATATTTCTCTCCCTCTAAGGTAAATAATATTATTAATATTATATAGAAAAGGAAACTAAAGTCCCAAGAACTTATATGACTCTTTTATAGTCATCACATATTGGTCCAAGCAGTTCTAAGAGCCTGTATTTTTTTCTCTTGGCTAAAGCATTTGTACCCTACTATATTGTTTTTCTGCCGTGCGTGCCTTTACAGTTTGTTATTGCTCTGGATGTTATGAGCTGGTCCTCTGGGTTAGGAGTGATAGATATTTAGGACTGATACCTGATACTGTAACAGAGCTCTCTGCACAGCTTTAGTCATACTATGGATTTAAGGGATGGGAATAGCCAAAGTATTGTCTCAGTTGAAGCTCTCTGTCTAATTTACTTGTTACTGCCTTGTTAATGTTATTTTCATAGTATTTAGCTTCTGCTTTTGATGCTTAGCGGGAGATAGATCTAAATTACACACAGCATTGTTCTGAAAAGGAGAAGTTACTAAGGAGAAAGGTCCAGTGGTCTCAGGGGCCCAGTACTGCACAATTAGAGGTGTGGAGTGTCTCAGTTCTTTTCGGTGATTGGTCTTCAGGCATGATTTACAGCATATAGGTTCCTTTGAAATTCTACTTTAACTCAGGGAAATGAATGAAAGACCCCTTTACCAGAAAATTCAGTATTGGCTTTCCTCCTTGGTTAGCTTAGAGAGTCAAAGCTCTCATATAGGCATGGCAGTAACTAAAGCTTGCTCTTTCCAGTGTGAGTATTTGATCCCATAGGAGCACCACAAAGGCACAAGCATAACGTTTTTCATGATGTCCATTTCTTTCTTAAAAACCCTAGTGGCCCCTCGCTATTCAGAAAGTGCATAAATGTCAAGTCTTGTCTCCAAGGAAAATCTTCTCAATAATGAGAAGTTCTTGTTTTCCCATGTTACCTTGAACCAGTATGGAAGGGGAGGAAAGCTCTCCTCTTCATTATATCATGTCCTTTTTTAAGGTCCAATTCTATGACTGGCCCTGTCACACCACTCCAACCTGTCACAAATAAAAATATTTTTATTCTGACTTTAATAGCAGTTGTTACTAATATTGATCATTTTGTGTTTAATTATGCATGGCTTTATGATGTTATCTATTTTATATTATTGTTTTTTTAAAATCTATTACTAGATTGTAAGCTCTATAAGGGTAGAATACCTTCTTTTTTAACATTACATAAGGGAAAATTCCCAAATCTCCCTAGGTGGAGAAGAAATACTACCATAAATTTCCACATGCCCATCATCCATGGTCTTCAAAGTGATCTGTAATCAGTCTTGTTTTATTGATAGTTCCTCATCACCCCTCTTCTTGATTATTGAAGCATGTAAAGGACTGTGTTTTAAACTTCTTAGTGTTTCCAGTAACATCCAGCTCAGGAATCAAATTTAGGAAGAAAGCAATTATTCTTAGTAGGGAATTAGCTATTATTGTAAACCTCATATTCTGTACCCAGAAGAGTGAAAATCCTATCCCATTTTTACTTATTTTGTGTGCCTTCAGAGGATGAACAGTTTTTGGAAATATAGAACCTGCATCATTTTGTAAGATTGCTTTTTAAAAATTAAATTCTAGCCCTAGTTTGACTCAGTGCCCTTTGGTCCATGCCGGCCTGGGGACCAAAGGGTACCTACCAGGTTGAATTCCAGTCAAGGGCATGTACCTTGGTTGCATGCTCCTCCCTGGCCTGGGCTCTGGCCAATGCTCTATCAATATTTCTGTCTGTCTTTCCCTCTCTCTTACACTCTCTCTAAAAATCAATGGGAAAAATATCCTTGGGTAAGGATTAAAAAAAACAAAATTTGGTTCAGTGGCTAGAGTTTGGGCCTGCAAACTGAAGGGTCTCAGGTTTGATTCTAGTCAAAAGGGCATGTGTCCAGGTTGCAGGCTGTATCCCCTCAGGGAGGTGGGGCATGCAGGAGGCAGCCAATCAATGATTCTCTCTCATCATTGATGAGTCTATCTCTTTCTCCCTCTCCCTTCCTCTCTGAAATCAATAAAAACATATTTTTTAAAAATTAAATTCTATTTCCTCTGGCACTGTCTTCTGTCTGTTTCAGTCGTTTGCCTCAAACTGGAGCTATGAGGGGAAATTCTATAATTCTTTGAATTTAGTCTTTGATGAGTTTGTGAAGAAATGAGAAGTCTCTAGACCTGGATAGTAATGGTGCCATTCGATTAATAGCATATTTGCTCTTGATGAATAGTAATCTCTCTGAGGTCATAAAAAGAGTCAAGATTTAGCACATTAGGGGCCATTTGATGGGGCTGCTAGAGAAACTTGGGTGTAACTCACAATTAGAGATTTTTTTAAATACTACTTTGTGAGTTGGTGCTTCTGTCTTAGATTTTATTGAAAGGATAAAGGTATAGAGACTTCTAGGAGGTCATATAAAAAATTAGTGTACAAAATAACATGAGATCCTGATTTCAGGATTGTGTTTTGAGCCAAAATTTTTTCTCAATTTTAAATAAATGTGAAAACTCTTGTAATCACCTGTGAATAGTCCAGTCAAGTAATAATTCTGTGTCTAGAATAAAACAAGTTAAGAATCTGGCTTGGTGGAAGAGGCAACTTTGAAAAGTACTTAGGCATTAAGGTTGCACTGAGAAATACTTTTCATATCTTCATGTGTTCCCAACTTCAATCTGGGAATAGGCTTACCACCTTTCAGTTTACCTTTTTTTAATGTAAGAAAACATTTCTTGGGTAAATTACAGAGATAGATTTCATTGATTTTTAGAGAGAGTGGAAGGGGACGGGGAGAGACAGAGAGAGAGAAACATTGATGTGAGAGAGACACATCGATTGGTTGCCTCCTGCACATGCCCTGACCTGCAACCAAGGTACCGCACCCTTGGCAGGGAATCAAACCCGGGACCCTTCAGTTCACAGACTGATGCTCTAGCCACTGGGCCAATTTACTTTTGAGGATGTTTTCCAAAGACCATTTGTGGGTTCTCTTCCTACAAGTCAAAAGATACAAATTCACAGTCATTAAGCTTAGAGTTTGTTTTTGTTTTTTTTAGTTTTTCACAAGTATAATGTATTTTCTTAGTGATAGCTTCCAGTCCACTGGATTACAATTCAGTGACCAATCATTATGGGCCTGTGTTGCAAGGACTGTGCTAGGGACTGTTGGGGATAATGAGTGAACAAAACCCATTTCTACTCTAGGAGAGAATCAGATAACTATACAAAGTTGGCTTACTTTAAGAGCTATAATAAAGACCCACAGGAAGATTTGTGGGGCTTCAAGGTGAAGTATATATGGCAGGCAGAACATTTGATTATAGTTATCAGGGAGATAGATCTTCATGAAATTTGGATAGGCAGATTCAGACACATACAAGAAAATAGTTCAAATTTCAATAACCTAGATGCTCTGGAACATTCTCAACTTAGGAGATTTGTACTTGATAAATATGGACAAATACGCATCAGTAAGTATAATTCCAATTCTAACATGTGAGGTTTTTCCCAACACTAACAAGCATTTCTTTCACACCAGCTCAGGGTTCCACAATTCACCTCAGTTCTGACACTGTC
>PVJC01047466.1:0-12895 GCA_004026665.1 Murina feae
TCTCTGAATTATTTTAAATGGATACAAAAGTGGGTCTTGGGAGACCTGTTTTTCCTCTCTGATTTTCTCACATTGGCCTACATCTGATTTGAAGACATAACAACTCTATATGAATTTTTAAACTCTGGAAGAATAAAAAACTGGAATGTTTTGCTATTCATTCAAAATAAAAGGGTCAAAGCAGTTGGTTTTTTGAGCAACTAACTATGGAACACCCAGGTCTCCATGGTTCAAAGGGGCATATTTTAATAGCAGCAGTAGCAGCTGCTACTTGACATCAACAAAAAACTCACTGGGCCAGGCACTAAGCTATATGCTTTATATAAATTATTTCATTTAAATGTCACAGTAACCTTATGAAGGACTATTATTTTTCCTGTTAGAGATGTGGAAACCAGAACTTAGGAATGTTAAGGGAACTTGCCCAATTTTCAAGATTAGTAAGTGGCAGAGCAAGAATTTGAATGTAAGATTTAAATATAATATAGTACGAAGGACCAGGTGTTTTATTTTGAGTCTACTTGAATATTTATTAGATTGCTCATTGCTTTAGATATTGTTTTCTAAGTATATTAAAGGATATTTAAAACAATGAAGAACGGTATTTGCTTTTAGAACTTCCTTTATCTTTCCCACACTCACTTTTCTCTCTTTTCTTTTCTCACAAAGTCTTAAGTTTGAATTAAAAGATGGAAGAGTGAAGATAATAGATAGGACTGAATTACTGATTAGCATTTTCACCATGTGAAAGAGTTTGCTGCTGCAACTATTCACTTATCTTACTGATTCACATGAATAATTTATTCAGGCATTGAGATTATATCACAAAAGCAAAAATCACGTAAAAAAAAAAAGAGATGAGCCCTGACTGGTTTGGCTCAGTGGATAGAGCGTCGGCCTGCGGACTCAAGGGTCCCGGTTCAATTCCGGTCAAGGACATGTACCTTGCTTGCAGGTACATCCCCAGTAGGGAGTGTGCAGGAGGCAGCTGATCGATGTTTCTAACTCTCTATCCCTCTCCCTTCCTCTCTGTAAAAAATCAATAAAATATATTTTAAAATTTTAAAAAGAGAGATGAAAGGGACCTTAAAAGACTGTCTGTTCAACGTTTGATATAGTAGAAATACTGAGGATTCCCTCTCACTAGAAACTGGAACAAAACCAGAATTCACATCTTTCAAGGCTTAACCCAACCTGTGGCTCCCATGAGATTAGCCCTTAATCTGTATCAGTGAGGTGGTTTGTCTCTGATTGACAAAGTTTGGATCTGATTAAGTACTACATGGTGGACATTATTATTTTCTGCATGTGATGGAAACAAGAGGAAAAGACACACATTTGAAGACAACTTAGAATGGTCTAATATGAATATCTAATCTAATAAAAGAGTAATATGCAAATCGACCCTCACTCCATTACACCCACGAGCCACGTCCACCAACCAATCAGGAGCAAATATGCAAATTGACTCAACTAAGATGGCGGCAGCAACGGAGCTGGAGTTGCCCCGGGCAATGGAGGAAGCTAGGGTCTGCAGGCCCTGAGCTCTATGCAAGGCTACAAAGTTTCAATTATAGAAGATAAACAAACCTCAGATACCTGCCCAGGTGGGACCTTGGGTTGTCAGGGGCAACCCAGGCTTTGAGTGGGGGGACCAAGGCAACAAAGTTTCAATTATAGAAGTTAAATCCCGGATAGCTGCTTCCAGCCAGGCACCCCAGTAGGGACCCGAACCCTGAAGAGGCTGTGGGCAGCCTGAAACGGCCATCAGCCCCTCACCCAGGCTGGCCAGGCATGCCAGCAGGTGGACATCCCCCGAGAGGTCCCAGACTGCAAGGGGGCACAGGCCAGGCTGAGGACCACCCCTCCCGAGTGCACAAATTTTTGTGCATCGGGCCCCTAGTAGAGTATAATATGAAACAAACAAGCTATTAGCTTCTACCTTTAGCACAGATTATAACTGAAAGCATTTAGCCCTTTGAGAATTCTCTAACTATTGCAGAACCATTTCACATGTTTAAGTTCACTTCCATTCAAATGTTTGCCAATTCATAGTAAAGGTAACAGACATGCTTATCTGGTTTTATTTCCAGACTAATCTTTCTACACCAACTGCCTAGATAAATGTGCTTAAGGCCAAATAGCTACAGGTTCATTACATTTTGGATGGGCTATGTCTTTGATTTATACAGAGTTGGGGGTTATAACAATCTTATGAATTCAATTTAGTATACATACAGGCTGCAATGACTTGTGATTCTGTAATTATAAATAAGTAGGTGAAATGCCTCAGAAACATTGGGCTTCATTTGAAAGTCTTAAACTAGAATGCAAGACTGGAAAGCTACAGTAATCATCACCTCTCAACTACAATGCTTCACTGGTGTGTAACCTTAGGAGTTATTTAATTTTGCTGTGCCTGTCATTTGCATTCTATGATAGGAATTCATGCAGACATCATATTACATATCTAAAGTGCTCTGGACATTCCAGAGAAAGACACTCTACTAAAGATCTTTAAAAGCCAGCCTCTGCCTGCAAAAGCCAAAACAAAGGGAACTCCAAACATAAGTAATTTTAGATTTTAATACCATATAACTTACCTATATCGCTCTTCCTGCAAGGCCTGCATTATTAATGAATAGTCCCTCTGATAATGTTCCTTGAGGGTCTCAAAGGATTCTTCTAGCCTGGCCTGGGTTTCCCGAATCTCCTGGATCTCATGTAATAGTGCATCAAATCCTGAGCTCTGCATGTCCAGAGTGTTTGTTTTGGAGCTAGATGCTCCTATAGCGATGCCTCCAGTGGTGCTGTTGGCTCCTACTGAGCCTGAAGTGGCACTAGAACAATCTTCTTCACTACCATATTTTGGGCTCGACTGAAAGTTTGAAATCACTCCCAAAGCCTTCCCATCATCCACCTGCCCTTCTTCTAAAGAGTCCTTCAGGTTAGGGATGTTGTCTGCACTGCCAAATTTATTCCGAATTAATGAAGCGATCTCTCTGGGCTTTGAGACTACCGCCCCTGCTGCTGAATGAGTTGCCTGGGAGAAGCTAGAAAGTCCACCTTTGACACTGTCTACCACACCTTCACTGAAGCCAGTCACCTTTGCTCCCACATCCTTCAAACCCTGGTGCATGTCCCTGAAGACATCCTTTGGCTGCCGGGGGATCCCATTCTGCTCCACTTCTCGGAGCTTCCTGTGGTAGTGCTCGAGCTTCTTTTGTAGCTGGAGGATGGTTTGGGCAGATTTCTGGTTCTTCTTCTCAAAGACCTGCTTGATGCGGGCAGCCTGCTGCTTATCTGCGCTGTTGGCAAGCTTCAAGTACTCAGCAACATTGTCATCCCGGGCTGTTTGTGCAATCTTGATTTGTTCTGTGAGCTTCAGGATCTTCTGCTGCAGGTGAGCGATAGCAGCCTTTGTACGTTGAGGATCTGGTGTTCCATCCACAGAGTCTGTGTGGATGCTGCCATCAGTGCTGGAGGCCACTGCACTGGAAGTCTGGGCGAGGCTGCTTACTTCTAACCGCTCGATCTAGCATCAAAGCAAAAGGTGGATGTTAAAAGGAGCCCAAAAGAAGACTACTTATCCAGAATCAATAGGCCAATCAATTATACTCTGCTTTAAGCAAAACAGTTATATGAAAAAAGATTTACACAAGATGTAAACTGGGATATTTTTCCTTTGTTAGAGGATTTAGTACAGTATATCTTGAAATAACAAAGCTCCTTAATGGGTTTAAAGCATAAATTAATTTACATTCTTCACACACACTTTTGTTTACAAGCATATCTATGTAAAACAAGGAACATCTGCAGTTCAATTTAATTATATAAAAATCATTTTAGTATTCAGACATTACTGTAATTCCAACCCATGTTCTAAGATTACGGTCATTTGAAAATGTTGGTGAGAACAAGTATTTTACTTGCTAGATATAAAAATCCAATTTTTATTACAGTATTTTTTTTATTTTGGTCCAAATCATGTCATAGGCAATGGAATCATTCCTTCCATTCTAATAGGGACACGTATTGGTAGCCGGAGTCAGGTGCAGGTAAGATTGAGAAGGTGCTGCTGAAAGTGGTAAGGATGAATGTGTACACTCTTGAGTTAAAATTCCAAAAGACAAGCAACTGTGATAAACTTGTGCAACATTATGTGAACATTAGAGACAGGGACAGTAAGCTAAGTAATTTAAAAAGTCAGTGACTAAGTTCAGACCTTTTGGAGGCCAAATTCTATGAGCTCTAACCAGGAAACAATTTTTATTAGGCAAGAGACTCCAAAACACACACAATGACTATCCTTTCATACAGGTAAGCAATTAAAAAGAGTTGAAGAAAAAGACATGCTGCTCAGATCTGAAAACTTCAACTATCATACTTCAAAACTGTTAGCCAAAGCAGGGGATAGGTTAGTTTATCTAACTCAGGAGAAAAAAGTCTTTTAAGAAGGTGCCACTGGCTATGGCTTGTGGTGATGAATTAGAGTAGGGCCTATGCAGAAATGTTTTAGAAACTATTCTCTATTGAACAATAACAGAAATACACAATTAAATAACCACTCCAGGTAATAAAAATTCCCAATAAGCGTGTCAAAGTACAAATTTACCGTCTTTGAGACTTAAGAGCACACCCTTTTCCTTGCTTCCCATCCCTAATTTGTCATCATCAGCAATTTGCTAGAAAGTACTGTATATAGGTTACTCTCATATTAAAAAAGGTTGAATTACATTTTTGTGATGACAATAATATACCAATTCTGAAATGCTCATGAAATGCTAATAATTAACTTGCCAGTCCAGACATGTATTCTTTTTTCCATCTTGATTGTATCTCCTCAGTTTGCTGTCTGAACAGAATTTATGCTGATCTCTAACTCTAAAACACATTGAGTTCATAAATGAATTCAATATATTACCATTGATGTGAATAAAACAATATTATTTTCTTTCTAGATGAACACAAAAGATTGTGCCTTTAAAAAAATCAAGATAACTTAAAACCAAAATGAATAATAAAATGACATTATACTCCACTAATAAAAAAAATTTAAAAAAAAACACCAAAAAACACCATCCAGAATAGTTAGGGACTAGTGCAATAACTATTTTGTTTTTTTGTTTAGTTTTTCCTTTTATTTCTTCTTCTTCTCCTCCTTTTTTTTTTTTTTTTTTTTTTAACAATACCTGTTTTGTATTGCTTCCTCCATCTTCCCTATTCATCTTTTAGGTACATGCTAACTAGCAGTGAAAAGACCAGAGGAAGGCAGCAGAAGGGAGGATG
The DNA here is from genome assembly GCA_004026665.1 of Murina feae. Classification (NCBI taxonomy): domain Eukaryota; kingdom Metazoa; phylum Chordata; class Mammalia; order Chiroptera; family Vespertilionidae; genus Murina; species Murina feae. The sequence goes on from PVJC01047466.1 coordinate 5,290, forward strand.
AGCAAAAGTTCCAGATAGTCAAGTTGACAAGAGTTTCAACTCTTCAGTGCCTCTTAGGTTGTATAGGGTTCTCACTGTGTGATTTTCTTTCTGAATGGGATTTCAGATGCCATACTTACAGTATGTAATATTGATACCATTGTAATTAACTAGTTTTTAATAACTAGAGGCCCAATGCCCTGGGGGTGAAAGAGGGTGTCTCCTCAGCATGACCTGCGCGCTCTCCCAGTCTGGGACCCCTAGGCGGACATCCCCCAAGGGGTCCTTAGCACTGCTGCAGAGCTGTGAGCCCAGCTTCTGGCTGAGTGGTGCTCCCCCTGTGGGAGCACAGTGACCACCAGGGGGCCGGTTGTTCTGACATTCGGTAGATTTGCAGCATATCAGCCTTTTATTATATAGGATAGGAAAGGAGCAAAGGGAAGGCCAGGTATTATAGGCATGTTCCCCACAAAACAATGGAGGAAGGGGACTGGACAAAAGGAAGATAATCGCATGCCCAGTAAAATTGGGATGACATAGGGAAGATATTTGACTGTCAATCACACCTGAAGACAGAGATGGTTGGCCAGAATAGGGGTGGCAACTGCAAGGAAAATTTGGATACTCAATTCCCTGAACAAAGAAACTAGCTCTCTTGTGCACATGGCTCCTTGGGACTTGTGTGACTCTGGGCTTATGGGGCTCTTTTGTTCCTGCTCCCCTGCATTCTTCCACATGGGCCATGGCCATGTGGACCTCATACACAATGGACTAATGGATGCAGCCATCTGGCTCCAATGCGGAAAGGAAACTCTAGACACTGGCTTTGCTTCTAGCTTTACTGAAACCCCAGCCATACTTCTTCTACGACTGAACTAAGAGAAATGAGACTTTGGAAACCAAGGGGTATAATTCCAAGGAAATAAAGCATATCTCACCCTCTCATGAGGGCCTCTGGAAATGTATACTCCAGCAGTATCCCAAGAACCCCACTTCCACTGATAAAAGATAACAATATGACCCTATGTACTTACGTTTAATAGCTCAAAATCTACCACAATATAAAAGGGAAGCAAATATGAAATATAATTTGATCCAAGACTACCAGTGTAGTCATGGTTTAGTTTTCTTAGCTTGTTGTTATTCATTTAAATACCAACTTACATGTAATCTGTTGTCTGAAAATACAGATATGGAAATCAAGTTTAACTATTACTCTGGGAGGATAAAAATTGACTATACTGGTGAAAAGATGGCTTTGAGACTAGAATCTTTAGAAGTGGGGGAAAAACAAAACAAAAAAAAACCCCAACGAACTTTTAATATAATTACTTACAAATGATCAGTTAGATGTGAGTTGTTTTCTCTACACAGTAACTAAAGAAGTAAACAAGGCTTTAATCTGACTTCTTTCCTACCTGGGCTATGTCCTTCCAGTGCATGGCTCCCTTACAAGAACTCAGCTGACAGAAGCCAGTCCTCAGCTTCCAAAGAAAACTAACCCACAGCTTCAGCAGGAAGATAGTTTTAACACCTGAAACCATGAGTCACTGGATTACTCACCAACTACTCTCAATTTTGGCAGGCACTATCCTCATAAAGGAAGGAGAGAGAGAAGAGAGAAATTGGAAGCAGAGGGAGTGGAGGGGAAGATAGTAGAGGACAGGGGGGCAGGAATGAAGGAGCAAAGAGGAAGATATACTGAACTGTAGAATTATAGGTCAGCTATGAACAAAGCCCTAAGAGATACAAATACTTAGCGCTGGAAGTGCCTGACTTAGCCATGAATTATGAAGACACCAACTGAAAAGTGATTCTTTTTTCCAACAGCCTTTGCTAGCATATTAGGTTATCCATATTGTGGGGGTTAAGCTAAAAAAATAATTTTCCTCCCACCTAAGTTCTAGCTGGGCTAATAATAAAATTAACAGAGACAGATTAAGAGGAGAAAAAGTCCAAGATTTATTTTTTTTCCTATTTTTTTATTTTTTTATTTATTATTTTGCATATAAGGGGTGTCATAATAATGAGTCCCACAACACACTGGGCTGTAGAGACTTACATACTATATGGACAAAGGAGAAAAGGGGGCATGGGTCTGGGATTTTAAAGAGGAGATAGGCAATTCACAGGTAGTTGAGAAAGAGTGAAACATGCTCATGGCCAAATTCCTGCTAAGGCAACCCGGAAACAATGGGACTTAGAGGAATCTAGCTAATAGGTTCCTGCTTGGATCCTTCCTAACTACCAGACTTAATTCAGATAGGCTACTGTGAATATCCTTAAGGTGAATATACTAAGATTCCCTTCCTAAAGGAGGGTTTTCCATTTGGATTCATTACATCAACTGTAAAATTCATCAACTATAAAATGAATGGGGATAATATTAATGCCCATTTCAGAAAACTGCTGTGGGGATAAAATGAGTCAATAAATATAACAGTGCTCAAAACAGTACCACGCACAGAGTAACTGCTATTACTGGCTATTACCTTTATATCATTTAATTTTTTTTTAATTCAAATATTAAAAGATTCCAGAATTTATACTTCCTAAATCTTTTACATTTCAGGCACAAACAAGGGATATATATGTAGAGAGTCTAAATCAAAGGAATAATGTAATTCAACACTATAGTAAAATAATAATAGTTACCTTTCTGAATAGTTGGTCTTATGGCTAGGAACCTGGTTAGCTTATCTTCCAGTCCTCACAACAATCCAAAAAAGTAGAATTTTTATCACTAATTTACAGATTAACTGACTGTTGAGGTGCCTCCTACTAACTTACCACAAGACAGTTTTGACAACAGTAGCAATAGCAGTATTACCTACTCAATAGGGCTACCCTGATATCCTGAGGGCCTACAGATCTGATCATATCCATCCATCAATGTAGCAAGTCAAAGACATTTATGGCTGAGGTTAGAATTAATTTGTATAGAAAAAAATCTAGGGCCCTAATTGGTTTGGCTCAGTGGATAGAGCATTGACCTGCAAACTGAAGGGTCCCAGGTTCGATTCCAGTCAAGGGCATGTACCTTGGTTGCGGGCACATCCCCAGTAGAGGGTGTGCAGTAGAGGGTGTGCAGGAAAGAATGTTTCTCTCTCATCGATATTTCTAACTCTCTATCTCTCTCCCTTCCTCTCTGTTAAAAAAAAATCAATAAAATATAGTTTTTAAAAAAAGGAAAAAGAAAAAACAATCCAGGATCAAAATTCAGTCTGTTACATATATTTTGACAAAATGTATTATATATTGGTTACTTATAAGCTAGGCAATGTGCTACAAAGCTATGATTCATATCTAATTGTTGCTATAACAAGCAGACATTACTGCTTTGTTTGCAATTTATTTCTTACTATTAAGAATTAATCTGCAGGTGTTCAGGAGGCAGCTGATCAATGTTTCTCTCTTATTGATGTTTCCAATTTTCTATCCCTTTCCCTTCCTCTCGGTAAAAAATCAATAAAATATATTTTTTAAAAAAGAATTCATTTGCAAAGCTTAAATTATCTATTAATTGATCTAAATGAATTATCAGAAAACAGCCCAAGACAACATAGTTTAAATAGATACTTCAAAACACCAATAAATCAGGGGCAGAGTAGAACCATCTAGGGCAGAGTATTAGATAAGCTTTATAATGGCTTACAATTTTCATTTGCAAACATATTAAAAATCTATCTATTTTCTCTAAGTGAATGAATGAAAATATCAGAACATGGCAACACCTGGCTTTGAGAACAATCATGTTAAAGGCAATATTGTGCAAAAAGCAAAGACAAGAGCAAAAGTTCCAATCTGGCTTCATGCCTCCTTACTAGCTGTAAATCTTTGGTCTACCTACTTGTTCTCTTTGAGTCTAAGTTTTCTCATCTATACAATGGAGTTAACATTGTCTCAGGAGATTATCTGAAAAGATATTAAATCAGATCATGACTGCCAAACATGGTAAGCATTCAAAAAGTTATCTTTTACTATTCCTTACCTGGTTCATTATTTAAAATCTAAATTTGTAACTAGAAAAGATTCAGAAATCTCTGACCTGACATTCTATCTTCAAAAGATGACAGCCCCTACCTTAGTATGCCAGAATCATCTTATCTATGCTTTATAGAGTACAGGTGGCCCAGTGCACGAAACTCATGCACATTAAAAGAGAATTAATTAGAGGAAATATTTTAATATTGCTATTTGCTCTTTCTCTACAACAGAAGTGTCAGAGTTGAAAGAAAATTAGTAAAATGTGTATGAAAATCTTCCTCCTGTCAGAGTCTGGGGTACGCCGCAGGACCCAGAGTCCAGTCCCTGCCCACCCATGTGCACCTCGAAATTGTGGGAGACCCAGACCTGGCCAGCCCCACCCCTATTGGGCAAGATCCAGACCTGGCTGGCCCGACCCCGTCAAGCCCCACCGGGCAGGGGGCGCAGCCTCAGGGCCCCCGTCAAGCCCTGCTGGGTGGGGGGGTGCGGCCTCAGGTCCCTTGGCCCAGTGCCAGGTGGGGGGGCCTAGCCTCAGGTCCCGCAGTGTACCCTTGTGTCCCCTAACCTGGCACTGGAGTGGGAGGCGCAGCCTGAGGTCCCCCATCAAGCCCCGCTGGGTGGGGGTATGTGGCCTGTCGTTATGGGAACCCTGTTTCTGCTGTGGGTGCAGCCATCTTGTGGTGACGTGAGGGTCAATTTTCATATTATCTCTTTATTATATAGAGTTAGCTCTCTTTCAGGAAATTTCATATTCTGCACACTAAATAATCCACATCATTTCTGAGAAAATTAAGGGGACATTTTTAGAGTAAAAGAAGGGGCTGGAGAGTGTGGAAATCATTGTAAGTAATCTGAAAACAAATAGAAACTTGACTAAAAGTGGATGTTTTCCAAGGCCTATTTCATAGAATGGGGTATGTAAACTGATGCTGCAGACTCAATCCATTGTTCTGCAATCCAGCATTGACTTCAGGACTGACGTCGAGTCTCCTGGTTGTTGCAGATGTGATGGACCCAGGGTTTTTATATATTAGGATGTGATAATGAGTAGAGGACATGCTTGCTCAAATGTGAATTCTAGTGGGGTTTGCTCACCAGCTTTGTAGCTAAAGCAAAATGACAAAAAAAACAACAACAACAACAAAACAAAACACCAAGCACACAAAACAAAGCTCTATCATGGATTACTTGGGAATAATGAAAACCTTAAATTTAAATTCATATATGCTAAGAGTCACAACTATCATTTGGTTCTTCAGATTGGTGTGGCATGCTATTTCACACTTCCAGGCTTTTGCATATACAGTTCCCTCAGCCAGTCCAGGGCTTGCTCTCCTTCCCTTTTCTAGTTCACTACTGTTCATCCTTCAAGTGTAACCTCTTCTAGAAAGTCTTTCCTGACAATCTCCCTCCCAGCTGGATTAATGACTCTTCCTTTATATTCCCATATATCCGTATATACATTTCTATCACTGTTCTTATCATGTTACATTGAAATGACTGTTTGGGTGTCTTGCTTCCACTGATAGTTCCTGATGGCAGGAGTCATGTCATGTTTATCTTTGGACCCCAAGAGAAGCTAGCATAATACCTTGTACAAAGAAGACACACAGTGAATTTCTGTTTTATATAAATGCTCACCAGCATCTTCTTAGCATGATCCTTCTAGATCTCATATGCCAGGCAGCAACTAAGCCTATGTTACCATGAATGGAACAAATGTCATAATTTTTGCAAGAAAAATAGCTTCCAATAGATGATACCTATCCTTCCAAGGCTGCTGAATAAAAACTACTGATTGGGTTGAATATCAGTTTAGATTATTAACATCCTATCTGGCCTACCCTGCTCCAACCCAACTGCAAAATATCCATTATGGGATCTAGAGCTGCTGTTCAGAATTGCTTTGTCACTGGAGGACTGATTTCCTCGCTTAAGTGAAAGACATCATTGAGAATTACCACTGCAAGATATTCTCTAGACCTGATGTTTGGACTTAATGGATACATGTGAGCCTGGCCAGATGATTTATTGTTCTTTTAACACTTTGCACAATGCCTCCTATGGACATGGCCTATTTTAAACATTTGCGGTACCCCCTGCCCTCAAAAAAAAAAAAAAAAAAAAAAAAAAAAAAAAAAAAAAAAAAAAAAAAAAAAAAAAAAAAAAAAAAAAAAAAAAAAAGCTCTTTAGGAGCCTGCAATCCTAGTAGTGATAGTATAAGTAGACAATAAGATGCTTGTCATGGTTTAGTATTATTTTTATAAGCACAGATTCTCTGAGCTTACAGGAAGGAAACTGAGAGGTCACCCACTTAAGAAAATTTATTTTATAGATGAGTAACAGATTTTTAAGAGAAAGATCTCTCCCTGATACTTTAAAAGAAAAAATAAGTGACATATACTGAAATAAGGAGATAAGAGTTTCTTCATGCTACTGGAGTATTCAAGTGCATACTTTCATGTCTACATGTTAAGAATTTCATAGAGTATACACTGATTGACAGTTGAAACAGATACATGATCCAGGTTTCCTTCTAATGTTAAGATTTAACTTTTGTTGGCAAAAAATAGCAACTCAGGCTACAGATTATTCAAAAAACATGACTTCAAAATGAAGAATGAGCCCTAGCTGATTCTGGTAGGGGTTGGCTCAGTAGATAGAGCATCAGCCTGCAAACTGAAAGGTCCTGGGTTCGATTCTGATCAAGGACACATGCCTGGGTTGCAAGCTCGATCCCCATCAGGGGACATGAAGGAGACAGCTGATTAATGATTCTCATCATTGATGTTTCTATCTCTCTTTCCTTCTATGAAATCAATAAAAATGCTTAAAAAAATGAAGAATAGTCTGAAGCATACATACCTGCTAATGCTAAAATTAGTCTCTATTTTCTGAGTAAAAGTTCACCAGTAAAAGAAGGTAACACAGAAATGTTTTCACTGCTGAGGATTTAAAAATACATGTAAAGTACCAATGTGGCTCAGTTGGTTAGAACATCATCCTGTGAGCAGAAGGGTCTCGGGTTTGATTCCTAGTCAGGGCACTTACAGAGGTGGTGGGTTTAATCTGGTCAGGGTGCATACGGGAGGCAATCGATCAATGTTTCTCTCTCACATTGATATTTCTCTCTCTCTTCCCCTTTCCCTCTACCTTTCCCTCTCTAGAGTCAAAGGATGTCCTTGGGTGAGGATTAAATAAACATAAAAAATCCATATGCAGATAAGCCAATTGGTAAAACTCCTTCACAAGTTAATTTCCTACAAATACTTTTATGACACAAGTCTCATTGAGACAAAAGATTTCTAAGACTCAGTTAATCCTATTTTTATTTCAAGTAATTTTGATAAAATAAAATTCTAATGCAATGAAAGCATTTGGAATGCTCCGTGGGGTCTGTGATAACCTGGCTCTCTGAACTGGCTATTTTTAGGCTTGCTAGGTAGCTTTTGAAGAGCAGAGGCTTTAAGAAGGACCTGTCCAATATTCCTAGAAAAGTACAATATTCCAAACTCAATCAGGAAGAATCTAAAAATCTCAATAGGCCAATCACTATGGAAGAAATTGAAGCAGTAATAAAAAAGCTCCCAGCAAACAAAAGCCCGGGGCCAGATGGCTTCACAGGGGAGTTTTACCAAAC
>PVJC01047467.1:0-12891 GCA_004026665.1 Murina feae
AAATGTTATACTTGATGTTGTCCTAGAGGTTCCTTAAGCTATCCTCATTTTTTAAAATGTCTTTTTTCTTTTCACTGTTCCAATTGGATGTTTTCCATTATTTGTATTTTAGGTTACAGATTCAATACTCTGCTTCATCTAATCTGATGTTGATTTCATCTAACATTGAGTTATCTAATGTATTCTTTAGTCCAATTCTTGTATTCTTATTTCTCACTGGTTCTTTTTAATGGTTTCTATCTTTTTATGTGATTCTCACTGATTTCATCTAGTCTTCCCCTAAGTTCATTGAACATCCTTATCACCAGTGTCTTGAATTCTGTATTTGGTAGCTTACTTCCTTCATTTAATTTAGTTCCTTAAAAAAATTGTTTTTAATTGATTTCAGAGAGGAAGGGAGAGGGAGAGGGAGATAGAACCATCAATGATGAGAGAGAATAATCAATTGGCTGCCTCCTACTGGGGATTGACCCACTCACTACCTGGGCATGTTCACTGGCTGGGAATTGAACCATGAGCTCCTGATTCCTAGGTCGATACTCAACCACTAAATGGCTGGGCCATTTAGTTCTTTTGGTGATGTTTTGTTCTACTCTTTCGTTTGAGACGTGTGTTTTTTGTCTCCTCATTTTGGCTGCCTTCCTGTGTTTCCTTCTATGTACTAGGTAGATCTGCAGTGTTTCCCAGTCTTGGCAGGGTGGCCTTGTGTAGTAGGTGTTCTGTGGGGCCCAGTTGTGTAGTCTCCTTGATGCCTGAGCCAGTGCTCCAAGATATCCCTGGGTTGTATGTGCATTCCTGTTGTAGTTGAGTCTCTGGCTGACTGGCTGTGAGGACTGGTCTTGACTACAGCAGACAGCTACTGTGTGGGCCTGACCCCACTAAGAGGGATTCGCTTCAGTAGGGCTCTGCTACCTGCCAAGTCCACCCTTTGGGTGTGCTGTTTGTAGAGCTAGTTGAGTGCAGCTCTGATGTGATCTGAAGTCAGCCACCAGGTGTGTTGGTTATAGGGTTCCTTAGGGGGGTCTGGTACAGACCTAGGTCAGTTGTTGCTTTTTTGTGTCCTGGGGCCACCTGGTAGGAGCTACAAAGTTTGTGCCTTGGATCTTTAAGAGGATGCATTTGGTAGCTGCCTGTGCCAGTTTTGGGGGCAACTGGGATAGGCTATGCTGCCAACTGAGTTGACACTAGTGCTAGGCATGGGGCTGCTTAGAAAGAGGTATAGGCCATGCCAAGGCCAGACATTGCTTGTTTGGCATTTGTATACCTTTGAGAGGTTTTAGGAAAGTCTAGTGCAGATGGGGGCTGGTTGCTTGTGTGGAATAGTTGCTGAAAGAGGACCTGGCTGGTTTCTAAGTTGGGTGAGGCAGTGTCTTATGGTGGTGTGAGTGGTGATGGAGACTTGTGAGGGAGGCTGGCTCAATAAAGGAACAATGGCCTCTGGGCCTGGCACTTCTTCCCACCAGCACTTCCTGGCTGTGGTGGGGGTGGGCTCAACAAAGGAACAATTTTGCGCTTCCGTCTGGTAGAGAGCTGACCCTCCAGCCGTCACTCTGAAGCCAGACAATTCAGTATGCCTCCCAGTGTGACCCAGTCGACCTTTGAGCCGCTGCCCTTTCTCTGGAGCTTACTAGAGTGTTTGTGAGTGAGTCTGTGCCTTGGCTCTTTAAGAGGATGCCTGGGATGCCAGCAGCCCTCATTCTCACCTGGACTGAGTCCCTGCTGATTTTCACAGCCAGTTGTTTTGAGGGATCATCTTCTGGGATCTCATGCTCCTGTCTGGGAGCCTGGTGTGGGGCCGGGACCTCTGGTTCCTCCGGGGGACCTCTGCACCGAGATATCTCTCCCGACTTTTAACCACCACAGGCTGGTGTGGGACAACCCTGTTTCCCATCTCTGCCACTCCTACTAGTCCCTAGGTGGCCTCTTCTATATTTCCTTAGTTATAGGAGTTCTGTTCAGCTAGATATCAGGTGGTTCTGAGTGATGGTTCTTCTCTAGTGTAGCTATAATTTTGATATAATTGTGGGAGCAAGGAAGCACAGTGTTTACCTACTTTGCCATCTTTGAAGTCCTTACAAACAGGTTTTTGAAATTAAATTGTAAAACTCTATGAAAGAGTTAGAAGAAGAGGTTGAGCAATATCCTATCAGGCATCCTCAAACTACAGCCCTCGGGCCACATGAGCCTGCCGAGGACATTTATCCGGCCCGCTGGGTGTTTTTGCTGCCGCTGCCTGTCCTGCTTAAAATAAGTATGTGCAGTGTGCATAGGAATTTGTTCATAGTTTTTTTTGTGTTTTTTTTTAAACTATAGTCCGGCCCTCCAATGGTCTGAGGGACTGTGAACTGGCCCCCTGTTTAAAAAGTTTGAGGACACCTCTACTTAGTAGATTTAAAAAATGGTAGAAAACAGAAGGAAAAATTAAGGAGATTAAGGAAGTCCAACTACTGAGTGAATATTAGAATGGAACAACAGGGATGAGGAAATGTTAGCAATGATTCGAGAAAAAATCCTAGAACTGAAGCACAGTTTTCAGTGTGAAAAGAATGTTAATCTTGAAAGAAGTCACTCGGGGCTCCCAAGCCCCAAGAAGATGGCCACTGGACACATCATTTTGGCATTTCAGAATATCAGAAGACTTCTCCACAGTGGAAGCCAGAAGACAGTGGAGCAAAACTGTCAAAATTCTGAGAGAGGATGTTTTTCCAACGTAGAATTTGTTTTTAACCTACTTAAACTATTAGTTAAAATGTGAGAGTAGGTTAAAGACTTCTTTAACCAGATAAGTGTCACACGTTTTCCACCTAAACCTTCTCTTAGGAACCTATTGGGGAATGTGCTCCATCAAAAGGAGGGAGAAAACAAGATGTAGGCAGGCCTGGGACACAGGAAGGGGGCGCTCTTACAGAGAAAGAGGTGAAGTGAGGTCTCAGGATAGCATCTGTGTACCAGGCACAGAGGCAGTCTAGACTAGAGCAGAACAGAAGGCCCCGGTAGGAATTACTTCAAGATGACATTAATAAAATGCCTACATATCTCAGTTTATCTAGAGGAGAGTCAGACAGTTGATGGAAAAATTGGATTTGAATAGGTGATAATTATGTAGAAAAAATAAAGATGTGGGGAAAATGAGACCATCATTAACCTCAGGGAAAAGTTGTGTGAGAAAAGGAAAAGAAATCACAGCATGCTGTATAGTTCTGCTGTGACATAACCTTGCAATCATATCCATTAGGAGGATAAGAATATAAGAGAGGAAGAATAGGAGGAGGAGGAGGAGGAGGAGGGGGAGGACAGAGAGAGAGAGAGAGAGAGAGAGAGAGAGAGAGAGAGAGAGAGAGGCAGAGAGAGGTGGTGGTGTGATTAGTAAGTAGGGCATTACCTCATGACATAAACTGAAAAATTAAGAAGTAAGGTATTGTTTAGAGATACGGAGATGAATGCCAAAACAGTCAGTTAAAATAGGTGAAATTGATTGCCTGGGGAGCAGGACATCGAGAAGGAGGACAGGACAGGACAGGAGAGAGAGATAGAGAGAGAGAGAAAGAGTGTTTGGGTGGGGGGGTGTGGAGGCTCTACAAGCCTTATAGAATATTTGGCTTTTAAAATTATAATCTGATATAACATAAAAAATCATCTGCTGGTCTCTTATCTCAGTGAAGCTAAAGGAAAAAGTTTTCCGCTAGGAATGAGGAGCCTAATTCCTAAAGATTAGGTAATCCATTCTCCTCTTGATGTTTGAGAACACCAAGGTCCAGAAAAAATAATTTCTACAGGTGCTTAGAGCCACTGAGAGCATGGCTCCACCATGAAAAACAACAGGAAACCCTCTTGTACTGTAACTCATACTTTTACGGAGAGCACACCGGCCTGTCGTTAGGCAGAGGGTATGTAGTGAAGTTTGACTTGGTAAAACAACGGAATTGAGATAACTGGCATTCTATAAGGAAAGCTAGAATGTACAGCTGTTTAATAAATACTACTTAATGCAAAACTATTTCTAGAAAGACCAACCTTTCTCCACACTTAAGTGACTTTGCAGAAAGATTGCGCTTTTTAGTATACCTATAATAGATTTTTTTGATAAAGAACAACTTTTATCTTTCTAAGCAACCCAGACAAAAACCTCTTTTTCATAAAGCAGTTGGTCTCAGAGTACAGTCCATGGATCAGCAGCATCCACATCACCTGGAAAATTGTTAGAAATAAAAATGATTACCCCAGAGTAGGCATCACCCCAGATCTACTGAATCAGAAACTCGGTTCTGCTGCACCTTACAGCTGGGGAACTGCCAAAACAGCTGATGACATTCCAGGCACGCTTCCCCCTCAGTTCTTTAGGGGTTACGCTCCCTCTAGACTCCCCACAGAGAAGGGAACTCTTTCATTTCCATGTGGGCTTCATTCTCCAAGTTTAAACACATTGGTCAGCATTAATGTGAACTGTGATTTTTTTTTTTAAACAAACCAAAGACAGCATTTGGTATTCTTTTGGATAAAAACGGAGTTGAACAGTAGCAATCTTAAGCATCCTAATTACAAGCTTATTAAAAAAGAGCACAGTCTTTCTAGGCTAGGGTGTATCTTTGGGGATTTGGGGTTAGGTGAGTATCAGGGACCCTATGTAGGATGGTGTAAAGTTTACATTGTAAACAAGATAGAAGCTGATTTCTCTCTTATGTGTCCTATCCTGGAGCTGACCTGAGAACCAAACTCTCTTCTCTTTTAGGCGGGGGGTGGGGGAGTGCGGGGGGCTTATGTGATCACCGGTGGTGGCTCTGAGGGTAAATGCAAAGGCATGTCCCTTCCACTAAAGGGTGACCTTGTAGTTGAACACATTCATTTCGCAGACTTCCCACTGGATAGAATGTAGTGGTGAAGCCACATCCAACTACAAGGACAACCTAGAGCAGTGTTTATTTTGGTTAACCAGTTGCTCCTCCCTGAAGACAAAGGAGAAAGTGGATATTGGAGGTGGGAGGGGGACATCGAACAGTTTCTGATGCACAGTAATTGCAGCCTGTGTTCACTTTCGGATAACTTTTGTTCAAGCCACGCAAAACCATTGTCATCCCTTTATAAACCTACCTTAAATGACCTCAAGTTTAATGCCCGCCCAACTAAGAGGGATATGTGAACATTGGTCCTGTTCCAGTTTCACTCTCTTCTTACCATTAAAGTTTGGTGCGCTGAAACATAGTCTTGTATGCGTAAGAATTTTATGTGTGATAAAGACGGGATGTAAACCCAATAGTACAAGACTGAATTATTAACTGTGGGAGTGGGGATCAGCTCAGAGTTGCATCTCACAAAATATTTGAGCATAAATCCCCTGTGTGTTAAATGTAAAACTTGAAAGCCTGGGGAAGTGAGACTTCTGGTGAGGGAGGACATTTTAGGAATATAAGTTTTAAAAGAAATAAAGACAAGCGATAGTTTAGACTAAGTTAAAAAAAAAGCAAAACAACTAACATTCCACATATGTAAAGGAACCACTGAAGGGAAAACTGGGGTAAATATCTTTCAATAGTACCATGAGGTAAAATAGCAGAGATTTAAAAAATTATACAAAAGAGCAATAGAGTTAATATATGGTAAGGATGGGAACAGAGGTAGTATCGCATGAAGATTGTGTATTGCAGTGGCACGATACAATTGTTCTAAAATTCATCATTATTAATCTTTTAAAAAATTTGTTTTAGAGAGAGAAAGGGAGAGAGGAAGAGAGAGAGAAACATGGGTTGGTTGCCACCTGCGCGTGTCCTGACCGGGAATTAAACTCGCCACCTTTGGGTGTACAGGACGACGCTCCAACCAGCCAAGCCACACTGGCCAGGGCAGGGTATTATTTTTTAAATGTCATATTGAAAAAGGTAAAAATAAATATTATTGATGGTCCAGGAGGAGATTGGGTTCAGCCAGATTATGTCGTCCACTGTTGGTCACTCACTCGGTGAGGACAGCAGACTGGGTAGCATTTTAGCAATATGTCTTCAGAGGCTTAAACATATTCCTGCATTTGGCCCCATATTGTAACTTCTGGGATCCTACACAAAGGAAACATCCCAGATGTAATAGAATTTATGGCTGAGGATTATCACTACAGTACTGTTTATGATGATGAAAAACACACACACTTAATGGTCACCAGTAGCAGAATGGTAAATAAATTACCTTATTCATAATATAATAAAAATTACCCAACCATTTCAAGTCATGTTTCCAAAGAATTTTAATGATGTGGGGAAATGCTTTCTATATGATGTTAAATGAAAAAATAATTAAAATTCTAAATTCAATATGAACTTGAAAAAACCCACAGGGAAGCTATTAGGAGGAGTTACTGTAGACATAAAAGTGATTTTCTCTGGGTGTTAGAATTACTAGTGATTTAAATTTGTTCCTTTATAATTTTATTCCTTAAGAATTCTTCAGAGAGTGTATATACCTTTTATGGAGAGGGAACAAGTAAACACTGTTTAAAAAGTGAACATGTGACCCGTCATTTGCCAAAATAAATGTTGTAGCCACCCTGGGACAGTGCCTTGTCACTTGTCCTTGTATAGAATAATTTGAGGTTTAACGCTGACACTCATTCACGTGTTTTCTTTTTGTTTTTGTTTTATATTATCCCTGAGTTCTACTTAAAATGATTCATTTGGTGCGTTTAAATTGATATCTTATTTTACAATCTCTGGTTACCTTTTATAGTGTCTGGTTAGAGTGTCTGGAGAGAGTTGAATCACAGAGGAATCATAAAAATGTTAGCAAACTTTCCCCCTTTCATAGTGTCAGATAAGCCATTGATACTTGACATTAATAAAATTCATGGAGGTTTCTCCCCCCCTTTTACAGAAAAATATAATGCCTGATTATATTTTTAAAATGTTTTTTATTGATTTCAGAGAGAGGAAGGAGAGATAGAAATGTCAGTGATGAAAGAATAATTAATCGGCTGCCTATTGCACGCCCCTTACCACAGATTGAGCCTGTATCACAGGCATGTACCCTGATCAGGAATGAACTGTGATCTCCTGGTTCATGGGTCAATGCTCAACTACTGAGCCACACCAGCTGGGTTGCATGATTACATTTTTGAGGTGGAATGATTTTCTTGATTTTACAGATAAATGAAAAAGGAAATTATCATATATGACAATCATAATCTCATTTTTCTGAGAGTTCCTCTTTGTAATTGTATTGAAACAAGAAGGCAGCACACCTTTAATAAAAACCTACTGCTTAGGAAGTTTGCTATGAAAGATTTGTAGGGTATTATGGGGAAATTGAAATTTCTTAGGCTTAAAAATTCCTATGTTCTTTTTAATTAGCTCGCTGTTATTAAATATTTTAAGAGAGCCAAGAATTGATGGTTATTTAGGACACGCTCCAACTTCAGTTATAGTAAATTCTGGTTTTCCTATGCAGTGGTCTAGCTGTGCTGCTCAATAGCAGCCACTGGCCACATAGAGCTTTTAAATTAAAATTAATTAAAATTAAAATTGAGATCCCATTCACACTGTCTACATTTCAAGGGCCCAGGTGTGGCTAATGGTTATCAAATTAGACTGTACAAGTATAAAAAATTCTTTTGGACCTTGTTGGTATAGAGACAATTCAAAATAGGAATTAAGCCCCCTGTAATTTCTGATTTACTTTAGAATATCAAATGAGTGTTCTTTCTTACCCATTTGTCTAGCCTATGTTAAAATAGTTTTCTTCTTTGAATACTCAAATGATAGGAGGCCAGTGCTTATAGTATTTGGTTCAGATAAACAGGTAATCTGAATGCAGAAAATATGCAATTGATACTAAAAGCCCTGGTAGATTCATAGAATTTTAGATTTGAAAAGGCCATTGATTACATCTATTTAAGCCTTCTTATTTAACTGATGAGAAGTTTGAGGAACAGAGAGGTTAAGTAATTTGCTTAAGTCACACAGCTAGTGGCCTTTTTACTCCTTATTCTCCAAGTACACTGTTCTTTTCACTGGGCCAAGACCACTTTTTGAAAGGTGGTCAGACCTATAATTCTGTGGTTCAACAACTTTAGAGACAAGAGGAGTCAATTATAGTAGAATTAAGTTTACACAAGGGCACAAAGTGTATTGTACAAAACAGGAAATGACCCTTTAAAAATCCAGTCCTCCCAGCCTTCTTTTCATGTCTTCGGGAAAAGTGCTGCTTTCAAGAATAGACATTTTTACCTTCAGCCTTGAAATTACTTGAAATTACATGTATTTTAAGAATCAAAAGGAAATTTGCTTTCTTTTAAAAATAGTCCTTTTTTTGGATTAGGGTACGGTAGTTAGGAAAAGGATTTGCTTTCTAAAATCCTGTTTTTATTTTGCAAAGCTTATAGATCATTTGTCACTGAAAAGATTTGTCTCCCTCACCATGCAATTCCGTCGAAAGTAAATTTCTGTGAAGTAGTTTGTCATTCTTATATTTAATATATTTTCGTCCAGAATTGTTTATTTCCATAGGCACTGCATAGCTTCTATTAGCTGCTGAGTGCTAATTGTGGCAAGTGAAG
This sequence comes from Murina feae, assembly GCA_004026665.1. Lineage (NCBI taxonomy): Eukaryota > Metazoa > Chordata > Mammalia > Chiroptera > Vespertilionidae > Murina > Murina feae. Next base: position 8,537 of record PVJC01047467.1, read on the forward strand.
TAGTTTATTCTGGGAACCTGACTGCATGGTATGAAAAGATTGCATTTTGCTAATATTGGGAGATTCTTGGGTTGTTTCTACCATGTCCTGTGGAGTTTACCATTCAAAAACAATGTCCTGGTTTCCTCCTTTTCTCTTTTACTGTCTTAATCAAGACCTTCATCTGCATATTGTTTTTAGTCTCTGTTTCCATTTGGTTTTGCCCTGTCTGTCACCTGTCTGGCATGCAGCTGCCAGAGTGGTATTTCTAGAACAAATCTGACCATTTCATTCCTGGAATGAAATCCCACAGTGTCTAGTCCTGTCTGCTGATTGAAATGCGGGGTCGGGCCCTTGTTTTGGCAAACTGTCCACTCTCATCTGGGTCCCCCCGCTACCTCCCTACTCTCCCTCAAGTCTGTTCAAATATCACTCTCTCAGGTCTTACCTGGCCACCATCTAAATCATCGGTTCTCAACCTGTGGGTCGCGACCCCTTTGGCGGTCGAACGACCCTTTCACAGGGGTCGCCTAAGACCATCCTGCATATCAGATATTTACATTACCATTCATAACAGTAGCAACATTACAGTTATGAAGTAGCAATGAAAATAAATTTATGGTTGGGTCACAACATGAGGAACTGTATTTAAGGGCCAAGAAGGTTGAGAACCACTGAAAAATTATCATAACCCCTTGCTCACCTGTACCTTCTCTCCATCTTTAGTTTGCCCTTCAGCACTTAGCACCTTCTAACATTCTGTATACTTTAACAGTTTTCTGATGTATTGGAGCTTTCTCCAAGTAGGATGTACTCTCCATCAGGGCAGTCTGTAGTATTTTGTTTGTGCTGAGTGTTCCACTTCCTACCCTTTCTCTCCAGTTACCAGTCCTCCTCCTTACCAAGTTCTTGGTGGTTCCTGCATTACCCCGTGGATAGCGGTGGAAGGTCGAGTTTTCCTGAGCATGCCATCCTCTATCTCCTCCTTTGTCTAGGCCATCTTGTTAGCCCCTGGGTCAGCGGATGTGGTATCCCTGCCTAGTGACCCGGAAACTCACAATCACAGTTGGAGTCACTGGGTGGGGTGTGGGTGTTAATGACATCTCAGTGCTCCCTGTGAGCATTCTCTCAGTGGATGCTTGTGGGTTGTTGGGTATTTGCTTGGATGGCCACTTGCTCATCATCAAGTGGTTTATCTGCAGAGAGCGCATTGGCGATGCTCCTCAGGTACCAGGGGCCGCAGTGATAAACTGACGAAATCCCAGTGTGGGACAGGACACTCTTCAGTCACCTGGCAGCCTCTCCTGCCACTGTGTGCAGCTTCTTGGAGAGGAAATCCCCCAAAGCAGAGCTGTGTGTAAATTTGTGTGTCTGTATCGTAATAGGAATGGTGGAGAAATGCTCTTAGGAGTATGCAGTTCTGCCCATTACCCTATGGGTTGTTTTAGCAAATTGATGTCCATGGGATAAAATTAACCAGCCACAATATTCTAATGCTGGATTTGCCACTGTCCTCCATTGTAAATAGTTTTAGAACCCATCTGTTCATTAAGTGAGTAGACTGGGGGTTTCAGAAACGAAGTTTATCAAATGATTCACTAGTGATACGAACGAATTTTTAACTATTAAAAAAACCTCCCAGTTTCTGTTTAGGCTTACATCATTCTTTTAATTTTGCCAAAATATTTTTCAGGGAAGTAATCCAAAGAGCACCAAAATGTGGAGTATGTGTGAGTATGTGTGTGTGTTTTAAGAAAGGCATGGCTGATTTTTGTAGAAAATGCAATATGGTGTATTTACATTTACCTGTTAAAAACTTCTAAAATATATATCTATATATACTAGTGGCCTGGTGCATGGATTCATGCACATTGAAAGGGAATTAATTACAAGAAAGATTTGTGTGGTAATTACATTACTGCAAAAAATTATATGTCAAAATAGTATATATAATATAGTATTATAAAAGTAAAATACAAAATATTTGAATATTGCTAGTCACCATTTCTTTATAATAGAAGTGTCAGAGATGAAAGAAAATTAGTAAAATGTTTATGAAAATAATATATAAATTGATTAATAAACAATAACAACATGATATAAAAACAACAGACATGATATAAAAATAACAAAAACATGACATAAAAACATTGATAAAAACAATGATTGATAAAATTGATTAATAAATAAACAACAACAACATGATATAACAAGAACAAAGTGCCAATAGTTGGACTTCAGATACATTCTGGCATTGTGTGCGATTGGTGCCAGCGAGAGCTTTATATGTACTGCACATGCACGAGTCAATGTTTATTTTTAAATTGCCAGTGCCTTCATATGTACTGGCCAGTCGGCCAGTCGGACAATCAGACAGACGGACGATCAGACAAACATATGGTGGATCACTTAGTCTTTTACAGATATAGATATATTTTTATTGTTGACAGTATTGCAGATGTTTCCCATTCCTCCCCACCCTCATCTATCCAGCCCCTCCCCATCCCCCCAGGCCTTCACTACACTATTGTCTGTGTCCATGGGGTATGCATATAAATATATAAGTTCTTTGGTTTTTACCTTCTCATGCCCTGCCCCCATCCCAAAATATGTTAGTCTGTTTCATGCCTCCATGCCGCAGGACTTGTTGGTCAGTTTATTTTGTTCATTAGATTCCACAGATAAGTAAGGTCATGTGATACATATCTTTCTCTGACTGGCTTATTTACTTAGCATAATAATCTTCAGGTCCTTCCATGCTATCTCAAAGGGTAAGAGAGCCATCTTTTTTATGGCTGCATAGTATTCCACTGTGTGAATGTATCACACAATATATGCTACAGCTTTTTTATCCATTCATTTACTGATGGGCACTTGGGCTGTTTCCAAATATTAGCTATTGTAAATAATACTGCTATGAATATAGGGGTGCATATATTCTTTCTGATTGGTGTTCCAAGGTTGTTAGGGTATATTTCCAGAAGTGGGATTGCTGGATCAAATGGCAGTTTCATTTTTTGGGGGACACTCCATGCTGTTTTCCATAATGCCTGTACCAGTCTGCATTCCCACCAGCAGTGTACAAGGTTCTCTTTTCTCCACATCATTGCCAGTACTTGTTAGTCTATTCAACTGACTTATTGATGATAGTCAGTTGAACAAGTGTGAGGTGATATCTCATTGTAATTTTAATTTGCATTTCTCTGATGATTAGTGATGTTGAGCATTTTTTCATATGTCTGGCCATCTGTATGCCCTCTTTGGAGAAGTGTCTATGTCCTCAGCCCCCTTTTTTTTTTATTGGATTGTATGCCTCCTCCTTTTGTTGAGTTATATAAGTTCTTTATATATTTTGGAAATTAACTGCTTATCAGATGTATCAGGCATGGTATTCCTAAAAGATACTTTACCAGTATGTGTGTGACAAAATAGCCTATTTATGTAGCTACTAAGGGCCTGATGCATGAAATTCGTGCACTTGGAGGGGGGTTTTCCTCTGCCCAGCCTGCCTCCTCTCACATACTGGGAGCCCTCAGGAGGTATCCTACTGACGGCTTAGGCCCACTCCCTGCTCCCCTTGGGGAATGGGCCTAAGGCCTCCCTTTGTGGGAGGCAACCAGGCTAATCAGGGGAAGTCACCAGCCCCTTCACCCTGCTGCTGCAGCCACTGCCAATCACCACAGCCACGTTTTCAACATGGACTCCAGTCCCTCCAGCATGAAGAAACGACAACTTTCTTTAGGCCTTTTCAAGATGTGTCTTTCATAGGATATGACATTTCTTTCTTTCTTTCTTTCTTTCTTTCTTTCTTTCTTTCTTTCTTTCTTTCTTTCTTTCTTTCTTTCTTTTTTTTTTATCTTTATTGTTCAGATTATTACAGTTGTTCCTCTGTTTTCCCCCATAGCTCCCCTCCTCCCAGTTCCCACCCCAACTTCTGTGCTTGCCCCCCCACTGTCCTCATCCATAGGTGTACAATTATTGTCCAGTCTCTTCACGCATCCCCAACACCCTTAACCCTCCAAAATTGTCCGTCCACTCCATTCTATGCCTCTGATTCTATTCTATTCACCAGTTTATTCTGTTCATCAGATTTTTTATTCACTTGATTCTTCGATTCACTCGTTGATATATATTTGTTGTTCATAATTTTTACTTTCCTTTTTCTTCTTCCTCTTCACAAAGGATACCTTTCAGCATTTCATATAATACTGGTTGGGTGGTGATGAACTCTTTTAGCTTTTTCTTGTCTTTATCCGACCCTCAATTCTGAACGATAGCTTTGCTGGGTAAAGTAATTTTGGCTGTAGGTTCTTGCTATTCATCACTTTGAATATTTCTTGCCACTCCCTTCTGGCCTGCAAAGTTTCTGTTGAGAA
>PVJC01047468.1:0-12887 GCA_004026665.1 Murina feae
GGAGGGTGCTTCCTGCCTCTTCAGCTTCTGGGGGCTCCGGCCGCACCCCTTCAGTATCAGCTTCTGTCCTCATGTGACCCCTATTCCGTCTTCACATGCCCCCTCGTCTGTCTTCATGTGACCACACGCTGTGTTCACTGGCCCCGCCCCCCGTTCACATGACCACTTCCAGGTGTTCACATAGCCCCGCCTCCTTGTTCATGTGACCACTCCCCCTCATTCAGGTGGCTAGCCGCAAAGGTACTTTTTAGATGTAATTAATGCTGAAATCAGTTGACTTGGGCAATGTGGTGGGCCGCACCCAGTTAGTAGAAGACACGGAGAGAAAAGATGAGACCCCGAGGGGAGGGAACGCTTCTCTAGGTGCCTTCTGGCTCTGGCTGCAGCGTCTGACCTCCCTCCCCCCCCTTCCCCCCCCTCCAACCTGCTGCCTGCCCTAAGGCCACACTGCCAGCTCCAGAACCTCAACCAGTCCCTCAATCGCTCTGCCCTCTCTCTCTATAAACATGCACACACCCCTACACACGCATGTACACAACACCTCACCACACCTCACAGCACAACCTACACCCCTCACCTGTACACCACACTCCACACACCCCACCTCACCTCACACCACAGTGCCCAATACCACAGCCCACACAGCACCTCCCAGCACAAGGCCATGCCGTTCCGCCCTGCACCACCCAGCCCAGCACGCGCCCTCACGCCCCACCATGCAGACCTCTCGGGCCCAGCGGCCCCGACCGAGTGCTGGGACCACCAGGCTTCCCCGGGAGGCATGGCGGCCGCACACCAGCTGGAGGAAGAAACAAATGTTTGTTTGGACAGTTTGCATCCGCTCCCTCATGCTCCTTCTTCAGACCGGATAACAGAGAACGCTGAGTAACGTACACAGAAACTCCTGTGTCTGGTCCCGTCTCAAAATATTTACACCACGTGCAAACAGTGCCACGGACTCCCCCGCACGCGATGGAGCGACTCCATAAACATGGGGCCATTACCCAGAGTTCGTCTGGGCTAAGTGTGACAAGTTAATGGAGGCAGAGAGTGAAATCTGAAGGCCAAGAGCTCAAGATCGAGACGTTTATATACAATGTGCTGTCGGATTGGGCTGCACGGTAAGCTAGGAGGTTGACACATTGCACCGTGCCTCTCAGAGGCCACAGATGACAGCCTTTGGGGCCCGCAGCCCTCGGCCTCAAGTGCGTGACAGGCACCCCCACTCACCTGTGGTGGGGCCACCAGGGACCCTGGAGCCCCCCATGGGTCGCCACCTCCCCACCTCCCCTCTGGCCCCCACCCCGGCCACCACTGTGCCCTCAAACCCCTGTCCCTCTCCAACTCCAGTTGCTTTAAGGATGAAAAGAAGCAAAGGGACCTAGGCTGTCCCTCAGGCTTGGACACGTGCGGGTACATTTCACTGTGACAGCGTTTACCTCTGGGAGTAAACAGCTGCCCCCACAGCCACACCAAACACCTCGGACTCTACAGTCTGACCCATGGGGCCTCATCCGCACTCTGAGCTCCAGGCTCCCAGATCCTAGGCTGTGCAGGTTGATTTTCTTTCTAAAAAACAACATATTTTTATTGATTTCTGAGAGGAAGGGAGAGGGAGAGAGAGAGACATCAGCGATGAGAGAGAATCATTGGCTGTCTGCCTCCTGCGTACCCCCCACTGGGGATCGAGCCCACAACCCCGGGCATGTGCCCTGGACTGGAATCATACCCGGCACCCCTCAGTCCGCAGGCTGATGCTCTATCCACTGAGCCATACCAGCCAGGTTAATTTTCAAAGTAAGGCTGGACTGTAGGTTCCACAGCAGGTTCTGGAGAAACATGAGCAATGCTGGTGAGTGTCCCCGTGAATAAGAGCAGGCGCAGGACATGTGCGCGTGGGGGAAGGGGCCCGAGTTGAAATGTGGGTGACAGTGCCCACTCTGATCCTGCCCAGACCCTGCAGGGGAGGGAGCTGCCGCCGGGGCAGGTGGTGAGGGACGTGTTCTGGGAGTCTCCTGTCATTTCCTGCGAACGGTCCAGGTGCAGCCCCTCGCTCAGAGACCCCACGGTGGGCTGACTGGCCCTGGGGGTCACTCACACCACGGAAACTGGCAAGCGCTGTAAGTCGGGGCTCTCTGTGCGAAGGCAGGCGGTTGAGCACTTACTGCTCGTCTCCGCACCTGCCATCTGTCTTCTGGGCGGTGACATTCATTTCCCATGCGACCAACCGTCCATTTCATCTGGCCTCACGGTCAGGTGCCCGCCTCTGAGGCCAGTTCTCAGTTTCTCTGTAGTAGACAGTGTCCACCCTGAGGCCCGCCGTGGCCTTCCTGTCCCAGGAGGTGGGGGCAGAGGGAAGCGTGTGCAGCCCTTGTCCAGGGTCACTCTCGCCGGGGAGCGGGCACCTGGGCTTGAATTGTCCTGGGCCAGGGACGAAGGCCAGGTCCTCAGGGAAGGATGAAGGCCAGCGTCTCAGATCCGTGGCCATAGGCCTCTGCCCCGTCGCAAGTTCCTGCCCACGTGAGTGCCTGGGAGTGTCGGGCACCCCTGCCCCTCCCTAAGCCTGGCCCGCTGGCCTCCCTTTGTTCCTAAGATGTTCATTTTCTGCTCAAGTGAACTGGAATGCATTTGAGCTGCTTGTCAGTACACAAGGCTAACAAACAGGGCTGTCCCGAAGGTGAGCCCCCCAGAGGGGTCGGGGTGCCAGCCGGCTGCCCTGCCAGGATGGTCCAGGACACGGGCCTCAGGACATGGCCCAGGTCACAGGGGCGGGGACACTTGTGGACTTGCCATCTCAAGGCCAGAAGGAGGCGCTCACAGAACCTCCTGTCCGGGCGGACCGTCCCTTCGCGGGAAAGGTGGCCTGTGTCCCCCCAGCACCGGGTCACCTGGGTCACTCTCTCCCAGCCGATGTTGGTTCCCTTCAGCCCAGGAACCGCGTCAAGAAGGACCCGCTGCTCACGAGCGAGTGCGAGAGTGACTGCTGGCCTCAGGCTGTGAGCCTCATGCGTCCTGCACAGAATGGAGGTGACGCTGAGCAGGGAGCTGCAGGGAGCGTTCGGGCCACCACCCGTGCGGCCATGGGGAAGCTGGGACGCAGCCCACTCGGTCGGCATCTTTCTTCCCTCTCCTTCCAACTCGGCCAAGGCCCCGTCCACAGGTGGAACAGGTGTTCACAGGGTAGCCTCGAATTTAATTCTCTCTGGTTTTCCCACATCCCAGTTCCGGTGGAAAGCTGTTATTTATTTCAGCAAACACACATCGCCTGCCAAGCCCCGGGGCCTGGAGAGTAAGAAAAGGCCCATGCGGGCACATGCCTGTGCCCAGCTCACACACACGGTCAGGCCCTGGGCTGGAGGAGGGGCGGCTGCCTGGGTCCGGACCAGGCATGGGGAGCGGTCACCCTGCCAAGGGACCCGCGGGCCCGCTGCCTCCGCTCCATCCGAGGCGACTGCGGGCAAGACAAGTGAGCCCCAGGCCGCGGTGGGCTGTGGCCGCGGCAAAGCCAGGAAGCCATCTGGCATGGGTCGGGCGCTCCCTGCGCCGGGTGGGTGAGTAAGGCCACGCCTGTCCAGAAAGGGGCCCTGGGAGCTCACCTGCTTTTTGAAGCGATGACCGGTGTCAGAGCTGGAGTGTGTCCCTGCCCGCCCGCTGGGAGCCCCCGGCCGAGACCGCGTGGAGGCACGCGGTGCCGCTCAGCCCGTGGCCTGGCCGCCGTCCTTTGAAATGCCTCCGCCACTCTAAACTGAAACAGATGTTCGCACAGCAGAGCTGAGCAGAAGTCATCCTTCAAACAGCAGATTAAAACATCTGTCAGGGCAGCCTGAGGCCGGCACAGCTGGGCCTGCCAATCACTATGTGGCAGGGAGCCCGTGGGGGGTAGAGGGACCCAGATAGAGAGCGATGCACGACCTGAGCTGTCCTGGTCACATGTCAGACTCACACGTCCTGCCCCATGTCCTGCTGTCCATCTCTTGTCCTGCTGTCCATCCCACATCCTGCTGTCCATCTCTGTCCTACTGTCCATCCCATGTCCTGCTGTTCATCTCTTGCTCTGCTGTCTATCTCTTGTCCTGCTGTCCATCCCACATCCTGCTGTCCTCCCTGGGACTCCCCTGAACCTGCTCTGGTCTCTCCTTAGGACCAGGTGTACTGATGCCTGGTTGGTGGTCCTGTTGACCTTGTCCCTGACCTGGGAGGACCCTGGCCTCCTAGGACATGTCCAGGGCGGCTGGGCTGCCTTCACACAGGCTGTGTGGCTTCTCTCAGAATCCCTGCGGGCACCCCACCAGAATTCAGGGGGGGCGGGTCCGAGTGGCAGGGGTCCTGGGGATGAGGGTGATTCTGAACAGCAGTTTCTGCAGCGACACAGCCCTGGTCCAGCCCAGCACCTCCACCCTCCTGACCTGTGAGGCCCTGCATGTGAGCAATGGCTTCCCCACGAGAGAACGTCCACCTGTGGGCCGGGCTGCTGGCCGCTGGCAGTTCAGAGCAGACCCGTTCTCTGCCCGGCGGGTTCAGCCCAGGAGGCCCAGGGGCAGTGAGTCCAGGGAATTCGAAAGGCGGAGCAGCCGGTGACGGACTTGCAGCCCTGGCACCACACTCCCCTGCAGAGACTGGAGCCCTGAGAACCAGGGCATGGACAGAGGGCAGGCCTGGCCAGTGCCGAGGAGGGAGGAGGGACGCGGTGAAGGGCACCCTGCACCCTGCTCCTGGGGAGAGGTGGGGGGGACCCCAACCTTCCTCCCAAATAGGAGCATCCTCGGCTCTCGATGAGCCTGCCCCCGACACACCCTGCCCCCTGGGTTCCCAGGACCTCGGGGGCCTTGGTTCCGTGCAGCTGGCTGAACAGAAAGCAAAGCCCGGGAGGAGCCGGGCAGCGCGGTCAGTAGCAGGTGCCCTCCCTCCGCATCATCTGCTGACGTCGCTCACTCCCGCTTCCCCGCTCCGGGACCCGCCCACATTTCCAGATGCTGCTGTGAGCTCGGCTGTGGCCCCGTGGCCGCCAGCCTCCAGGGGTTGTGCAAAAGCTGGGTGACCTGCAGTGGCTGCTCTAGCCTGGCAGCTGCTCACCTTCCAGGTCGCGGGCCAGTCCAGGCGGTGGGAATGATACAAGTCTTTCGGAAGGCGCCCAGCCTGCCCGACGTCAGCACCTGCCCCTGGAGCCCCTTAGAGAAGCTGGGGGTGCGGGAGGGTCACAGAGCAGAGGTGGTTCAGCCCAGACGTCTGCCAGGGAGCCCCCCAGACTACAGAAGCCCAGACAGGAGGCTCTGGTCAGAGCACGCAGGCCTCATGGGGCAGAGCCTGCCCTGACCAGCAGCCCAGATGCTCGTCCTGCTCTGAGCTGGGCCCGAGCTCCTGCCTGGAGGCCTGGGTGCCTGCAGCTGTGGGACAGTGACAATGGGCTGGCCAATGCGGTGGCCTCAGCCCCAGGCCCGGTGCATGCCCAGCAGGCACCGCCCTGCACCCACCTGCACGCCACCCTCCATGGAACCTGCGGCCGGTCCCCTTCACTGCATCACATGGGGAGCCCATCCACGGCCTGCACCCCACTTCTCTCTGTCGCCAGACTCACCTGTGCCCCCCCCCGTGTGCTGCATGTGAACACCTTCCCACGACCACCATGCCTTCCCCCCCCCCGACTTCCCAGACACAGCACGGATGTGTGGGAGCAGCTGGTACATCCCCACATGCCAGTCCTCTCCGTGCACATGGCATCCCTGGTCACTGGTCCAGAGCTGCCCATCGCCTCCTGCTTCGCGATCGGGGGGTCTCCTCGGTCCTCAAGGCTCCTCCCAAGCCCTGTCATTCCCATAATCGTCAGGAAGTGGAAGTCACCGCATTTATTTATTTATTTATTTATTTATTTATTTATTTATTTATTCAGGTTAATTCTCACTTGTGGATATTTTTTCCATTGATTTTTAAAAATACATATTTTATTGATTTTTTACAGAAATGAGGAGAGAGGGATAGAGAGTTAGAAACATCGATCAGCTGCCTCCTGCACACTCCCCACTGGGGATGTGCTCGCAACCAAGGTACATGCCCTTGACTGGAATCGAACCCGGGACCCTTCAGTCCACAGGCCCACGCTCTAGCCACTGAGCCAAACCAGTTAGGGCTCCATTGATTTTTTTTAAAGTATGTTTTTATTGACTTTAGAGAAAGAGGAAGGGAGAGGGACAGAGAGGAGATAGAAACAGATGGGAAACATCAATCGGCTGCCTCCTAACATGCCCTGACCGGGAATTGAGCCATGACCTTCTGGTTCATAGGTCAGTGCTCAACCACTGAGCCACACCATCCAGGCTCCTTTGATTTTTAGCGATAGCGGAAAGGGAGGAGGGAGAGGGAGAGAAACATCGATGTGCGAGCGCAAGACTGGTTGCCTCCTGCACGTGCCCTGACCAGAGCCGAGGACCGAACCTGCAAACCAGGTATGTGCTCTTGACCAGGAATGTGACCCCGTGACCCCTTGGTGCCCAGGCCAGCGCTCCCACACTGAGCACACGGGCCTGGGCGTGTGGATATTTAAAGAGAGTTCCTCCTGCAGGGACTTCCTGTGGTCTTAGGAGCCAGTGCAAGGCCACGAGGCCCAGACGAGGCTCCGTGTGAGCTGCGTGAGCTGGCGAAGGGGGCTCTTCTCTGTGGCAGACAGAGCGCAGCGGCCCCTCCTCAGCCGTCAGACACCAGCGCACCTGCTGCGAATACCGTCCAGACCAGGTCGCCCTGACGCGGGGAACCGCCTCATCGCTTGCGCCTCCCAGAGCAGAGTCTTCCCTGACGGGTGGCTGAGGCATCCAAGACCCTCTGCTGACTGGGTGGAGGCAAACGGGAGCTGCAGGCGGGGCCACGGGCAGTGTCTCCGGCTGCAGGAAGCACAGCAGGGCCTCTGTCCCACGTGCGCAAGGATGCGAGTTCCGCCAACAAGCAGGGAGCCCGGGTGGCTGGGCCCCAACGCAGCGCAGGATCCGGGGTGAGACCCGGCGGAGCCCGGCCGCACTGCCCGCGCCCGCCGCTGCTTCCAGCTGCTGAGTCCGCGGTAACACATGGCCAACGCAGCGGATGACGGAGGACAGGGGCCCGCCCATCTGTGCCTCTGCCTCCATCCCAGCACCCACTCTGCACGAGCAGGAGACCCCATGCCCCGTGCCCTGCACCGTCACCCCATGCCCTGTGCCCCATTTCCTGCACCTCATACCCCATGCCCCACGCCTCGTGCCCTGCACCCCATGCCCCGTGCCCTGCTCCCCATCCCTGCACCCCACACCCCATGCCCTGCACCCCATGCCCCACGCCCCCTGCCCCACACCCCACGCCCCACACCCCACCCTCATGCCCATGGCCCGCCCTGGGTAGTTTCCGCCAGTGACTTGCTGAATAAGGACAGGATAGGGCGGTGAGCCCTGGACGCACTAGACATTCCTCAGCAGAAAGGCTGGGAAACGTGTGTGCTGTTAGCAGCTCGCGCCAATTTGCAATTTATCTTGGTTTTCACCCAAACAGGCTGCAACCCAAGACAAACACGCTTTGATGTAATCAGCGAGTGACTCAGGCTGTTTGCACGGCGGCTCCCGAGCTGAGGAAACAGAGGGGCCTTGACAGCCGCCAGCGGGAAAGGGTGCTCCTGTCCTGCCCAGCGACCTGGCCCGCCCCGCCCAGGCAGTGACGCGCGGCCCGCTGCTGCCTGCAGTTCTGAGTTACGGTTACAGTGGGCTTGGCCGGCCTCCCGCTGCTGCAGCAGGCCTGACCCCGGGTGACGGGCACGCTCCCACGGGGGGCACGTGGCACACGTGGTCATGTCTGTGGTCCTTCTCCAGATCTGCTGATCCGTGAGTCGCACACAGTGATGCTCTAGGTCAGCGATCTTGCTTTCCAACACCTTTTTAAGAAATATATTTTATTGATTTTAGAGAGGAAGGGAGAGGGAGAGAGAGAGAAACATCGATGGTGAGAGAGAAATACCCATCCGCTGCCGCCCGCAGGCCCCACACTGGGGATCGAATCCACAACCCAGGCGTGTGTCCTGGCTGGGAATCAAACCGTGACCCCCTGGTTCCTGGGTCGATGCTCACCTCCTGAGCCGCCCCAGCTGGGCCTGGCAGGTCCGCTGGCCTCAGGCTCAGTCCATCACATGCCCAGAGGACCCACGTGGAGGTGGTGGCGCTGACGGCACGGGCTCTCCAGGCTGTCTGTACTCAGAGCCAATTCCAAAGTGAGGAAACACGCAGCGAACATTACATAGTACGACTCTGCCTTTCACACGATGACACAGCATCCACATGCCACTACATGCACACCCATGTAATATACACGTGTGGTTGGGTGTGACCCCTCGGCACGAGGGCAAGTCTGGAGGGTACAGCCTAGTGGCTTGTAGGAGTTTGGAGAGAGGACAGGAGGCTCAGGACAGTGGCTGAGGCCATCACACTTCCTGTGTGAGGCTCTCCTATGTGCACAGATCTGTGTGTGTGCATGTGCTCGTGTGTACATGTAGATCTATACGTAGGCAGAGGCTGTTTTTGTGTGTTTCTCTGGTGCAATGCTGTCGCATCCCAGCTGCTGAGTCTGTATGTGCACACATGTACAATAAGTGCACACATGTATGATGAGTGTGCTCAGTGTCACCTGCTGTCTGGTGGGCTCTGCCTTCGCTCTGCGCGGGTTGCACCCCCACACGCTGCAGACGTGGAGACATGGGACGTGACTTAATTTGTCTCGTGGTCCCAGCAGGAAGGTGTCAGGTGGGAAAAGCAAAGGGAAAAGCCAGGTGTCCACAGCCGACATCCCCTGACCCGGACGAGACGCCCAGTGCAAGGCCGGAGCAGCCTCTCTGATGGAGCGTCCGATTTCATGGGTCATCTTCCGGCCGGACGGGCTGCAGTGTCAGATTTATGGCCCCGAGAAAGGCTGCCTCCTCTCCAGGGGAAGAGGGAACCAATGGCCCGTTCACCCCGAAAGGCCCTGGGCCGCAGGCACCCACCAGCCATAGACAGTGATGCCCTGAGCGGCTCTGGGAGCTGCGGCCAGTGCTCCCTCCTGTACCGAGTGGCCACGCATTCAGAGGACTCGGTACGGGAGGGTTAGGGGTAGGGGTAGGGTTAGGAGTAGGGGTTAGGGGTAGGGGTAGGGGTAGGGGTAGGGGTAGGGTCAGGGCTAGGGTTAGGAGTAGGGGTAGGGTTAGGGTTAGGGGTAGGGGTAGGGTCAGGGTCAGGGCTGCTGTTGGTGTCCGGCCTCTCATGGTAAAGTCATCACACCTTAGAGATGGGGCGTCGTGTTAACTAGCCTCAGGCGGAGACCATCCCCAATATGTACAAATGTCAGACCGTCCCCTGTGCACCGGAAACTGACAGGTTACACCTTAATGAACATAATAAGCAAAAACAGGACGACAGGCTCCTCGTCAGTCCCGCGTCCCTGGGGGTGGTTACGAGAACGGCGGAGAGCGAAGGCAGGTGCGCGTCCCACAGCCACCACTTGCAGGCGCTGGGAACAGGCTCCCTGAGAGCTGGGAGAGAACCTGGGGATGTGGACAAAGGGCCAGCATGGCACCCGGCGGCTCGGAGCCCGCCCTGCCTCCGTCCCCCCCACCCCCACCCTGTGGGAGGAGGCACGAGAGGGGACGCTGGGGAGGCAGGAGGGACAGACACAGGAGCGGCCCCAGCCCCTGATGGGTCCCTTCCCGCCGTTGCAGAGCTGCGCACAGGCAGAGAGGCTGCGGGGACAGCTGCCACCCAACCTTTCCCTCCGGCCCCCGCGTGCGTGCCCGGCCTGCTCAGAGGACGTGAAGAAGGGGAAACCGAGGCTCGTAGTGTTCCAGCTGTGATCCAGTGCCACGCTCAGGGGGTGAAGAGGCGGGTCCGGGAGAGGTGGTGGGCCCAGGCCTTGCCCGCCGCCCACCCACCTGCGGGATAGCGGATAGCGCTCTGGGCACCTGCTCTGGTGAGGAAGCAGCCCCGCGCTGGGTGAGTGGGCCTACCCTGGAGAGTGCGGAGGGGGGAGGCAGGGTGGGGGAGGTGTGTGCTGGGGCCCAGGAAGTTTGTTTTACAGCTAATTTTTACACGTTTGTTTAATCTGTCACCGAGGGTCACTGGCCAGGCCGCTGCTCCCGTCCTGCAGCCCCGTTCCCAGCGCCGCCGCCTGGGAAGGGGCAGTGAAGCCCTTTCCAGAGGCTCAGCAAACAGGAAGTGCTCCCAGGACACAGGCGTCACCCCGCTGTCAGGGTCAGGAAATTGCTCCTGCCCTGTGGTGGCTCCTCTGCTCCGGTGGCCAGTCCCGGGGTCCAGCCCACGCGCAGCCCCTGGGACGTCCAGGCCTGGCGGCCGCCACACTTCAGCTGGGATTTGATCTGGTCAGTTGATCCGAGGGGGAGCGGGGTGGATCGCTTATCCAACACGATGAGGGGGTCTTTGTTCTCTTACCCGAATGTCAGGTTCGGTTCTAAGAACCACAGCATTTTAATTTCTCTGAAAACATTCCTCCCATTTTCAAACTGTTCGCGAGGAGCTCGCGCGTGGCAGGACTCCAGCTCCACTTGCCGTGAAGGGGGCACCCCGGGGGCTGGAGAGCGGCCCAGGCCTCGCCCACGTCTGGTGGGACGCTTTTTACACTCATTTTTAAATGGTCACTCAATACCATATTAGACCTCGCCGGTTTTGTCAGTGGATAGAGCATCAGCCTGTGGACTGAAGGATCCCAGGTTTGATTCCGGTCACGGGCACGCACTTGGTTGCAGGTTCCCCAGCCCTGGTCGGGGTGCGTGCAGGAAGCAGCCAATCAATGTGTGTCTCTCACATCGATGTCTCTGTCTCTCCCTCTCCCTTCCGCTCTCTCTAAAAATCAATGGAAAAATATCCTCAGGTGAGGATTAACAAAATCCGTATTAACTCTCTGAGAAACGATTTTTTTCCTTTGTGCACTCACATGGCAATGCCTCGTGTACTTATTAAAGTACATGCACTCAGTGCCTCCTCAGTGTCTGACACGTAAGTACAGCAGGCACAGACTGGTTTGAGACAAACACATGATTATGGGTGAACACAGCTCTACGGGGGACATAGGCACACCTGAGGGGGATGCCCACAGACCTGAGGGTTCTAGAGTGCCACCAGCCCTGTGTTCTGGAGAGAACATGTATAAAAGGGCTAGGGACCAGCTAAAATAGCTTTATGTTGTCATCACACTATCACCACCATCACTACCACCATCACCATCATCATCACCACCATCACCACCATCACCATCATCATCACTATCACCACCATCACCATCATCACCATCACCACCATCACCATCACCACCACCACCACCACCACCACCATCACCACCATCACCACCATCACCACCATCACCACCATCACCACCATCACCACCATCACCACCATCATCACCATCACCACCATCACCATCATCATCACCGTCACCACCACCATCGTCATCACCACCATCAAGACCATCACCACCATCACCACCACCATCACCACCATCATCACCATCACCACCATCACCACCATCATCACCATCACCACCATCACCACCATCATCACCATCACCACCATCACCACCATCATCACCATCACCACCATCACCATCATCATCACCGTCACCACCACCATCATCATCACCACCATCAAGACCATCACTACCATCATCACCACCATCACTTCCATCATCACCATCACCACTGTCACCATCACCATCACTACCACCATCACCATCACCATCAATATCACAATCACCATCACCATCACCATCACCATGGGCATGGACTGCATTGGGGGAGCACGGGCCCCTTCTTAGGTGCTGAGTCACCCTTTGGGCAATGAGGAGTCTTTCTGTTCAGCTCACGGGGCAATGGGTCTCATGGTTCTTGTTTGATCGAGGAAAGTCAGAGGCTCGTCCTGCTGCCTGGACGGGGGAGCTGCAACCCACCACCCTTGTCCTGGAGGTGGGGAAGGTTTGCTGGCTGCAGCCACAGACATCCAGGGTCACGTTCTGGGCCCCAAACCACGGGAATTAGTTCTAATCCTTGTAATTATTAATGATGGTTAATAGCAGCAACATAGACTGGAAAATCCCAGCTTCCTCCACTTACCAGCCCTCACACCTCCTGTCTGCTTCCTGGTAAACCAGCGTTAATAAGTAACACTGGGGAGGAACCTCAGTGTCTCATTTACCAGCCCAGCAGCGGGGGCTCAGGAGTGCCTCTGCAGGCGTTGATGTGGGGGGTGGGGAGCAAGTCTTCAGAAAGTTCTTGTTCATCCCGTTTCATTGGTAAAAGAGTTTGGAGAAGAGAGGGTGGGCCAGCTCAGTAAGACAGGGAGGCCTTTCAGCATTGCTCTGGGGGTGATGAGCCTGTGTTTCAGGGGTAAGTGGGATTTACAGCGACTCACACACCCCTTTATTCTCTCTCTTGCTTCTTGCTTCATGACTGGAAGCGCACAATCCGCAGCCTTTCCGGCACCTTCCTGGTCCTGGCCTGGTCCAGCTTCTACTCTCAGCTGTGTCATGAGTAGGGAGAGGAAGCGAAGGGTTTGAAGACGATTCCCAATCTCTTTGGGGACTGGGCAGAGGGTGGTCAGGGCCACTGATCGAGATAGTGAACTCAGGAGCTAGAGCCGTTTACGGTGAAAGATGGTGAGCTCGTTGTTGGGTGGTCCTTGAGAGAACATCAGCGTGGCTAAAGTGAAGGGGTTCCCGTGCAGGAGGTGATAAAGGGAGAAGCTCTGAGGGGCTCAGAAACTGAATCAAAGGCAGTTGTCGGATGATCTCAAGATGTTGGGGTGATCACAATGAGGACACATGGTCATAGTGAGGGGGTGGTCACAGTGAGGGGGATGGTCACAGTGAGGGGGATGGTCTCAGTGAGGACATGTGGTCACAGT
>PVJC01047469.1:0-12895 GCA_004026665.1 Murina feae
TTTTCCTCCCTCTCCTCCCCTCCCCTCTCCTCCCCTCCCCTCCCTTCCTCTCCCAGACGTGCCAGAGGCCCTGGAGGAAGCCTTGGGTGCTGGGGAACACAGTTGGAAAGCCAGGGGCCCTGTTCTCAAAGGCCCTGCCAAACTCCAGGTGAGGAGGAGACTCTGCCTCTGCTGAGGTAAAATCCCAGGGTGCCTTTGGCTGTCTCAAGAGAGCTGACTTTACCCTGGGTGGGAGGTAAACTCAGCTAGAAGACGACAGACAGCCTGTAGTAACAACAACAGCAAAAGTGATGTTGCTCCCGTTGAAGTTTCTTGAGCAACTGGCAGGCTGCCACAAATGTACTTATGCGGAAAATCACCAAAAAAAGAAAAAAAGATATAATCTGACAGATTTTTCACAGACTTAAATATTCATGAATTAAAGAAATTGGCAGAATTTTCTACATTATTAGCTTTCATCATGGCTGCAGGAGCAGTTGGTATGCTGGCTGCTCTTCAAGATCCATTAATCTCGTCCATCATAAGAGCAGCCATTTTAAAATTGGCTTTTTTTTTTTTTTGACTGAGTGATGGTGCATGGGGGAGATGGGGCTATCAAAAGGCGATCCCAGTGTAAAGGTCCACCTGCTCCCACTTTAAAATCAGCAGGGAAAGCCAAGCGGCACCTCAGCAGGAAGGGTCAGCATGGCTCCAGACCAGAGGGGGCGTCCCTCCCCACACTCTGGGCTGGGAACTGGCAGTGGGTTAGGGAAACTTTCTGGGAAGCTGAGACCAAGAGACCCAAACAGGGGCTTCTGGGTGAGGATGACATTTAGACCGAATAGCACAGTCTTCCTACCAGATGGCACTCGGGCGCAGGACTGCCGAACAGCCAAGTACTAACATTAATTATTTACTGCATACGGGCTCTGAGCTATACATGCTTCGGCTCATTCTAGCATCAGAGAACTTGGAAGATAGGTATATGTATGTAATAACTGAGGAAATGAGTCAAGAGAAGTCAAATCAGTTTCCAAGGTCTCACAGTCAGTGAATGGCAGTCACAATTCAAATTCAAGACTGTCCCCACAAGTACCGAGAACATGTTCTGTTAACGCTGACCTGTGGCATTCTGAAGGGACATTTTTCCAAACATCAGAATCTGCTCTGAGGAAGGTGCTTCGTTAAAAGCATAGAGCAAACTGTGGGGATAGATCCTTCCTTCCTTCCTTCTCTCCTGCCCTCCTTCCTTCCTTTCTTCCTTCCTTCTACCCTTTCCCCCTTTCTCTCTCCTTCCACCCCTCCATTTTAAAATGAGGCCTTAGACCAGCAGATGGTTGCCTTGAAAAGGTAGTTTATTGCGCAGGATTCTGGAGAGGAGGGCATGCCACACCATGCAGGGCACATCAGTCAGGAGGCAGAGGGAGTGAGGGGAAACGTGGACAAGAGTGTTTAACATAGTTTCCAAGGCAAGGAATAGGTGGGGCAGGGGCAGCAGGGTTAGAATTAGCTAGTTTGAATAATGTCAGCAGGCTATGGCACAGGGCTGTCCCTAGTTGTCTGGTGCCTGGCTCTGGGTGACTGGGGAAGGTGGACGTTTGCCTAGAGTGTGAGAGCCTGGTAAAGGAGGGGGGTGGGGTATGGGCATGGGGCACTCACAAGCACGTTGCTTGTGAGCTCTAGAAATTGACTATACTTAGGAGGTGTGGTCTCTCCAGAGCCTGCAAAGTCCCAGATGTCAGAGCATCAGACAGAAAATAAAAAGGCCTGATTGATATATTTCTTCCTATCCATCAATCCCTCCACCCACCCGTGTGTTCACTGAGCTCCCACAAGTATGGGGCTGAGCTAGGCCCTGGGCATCTCTGCAGGCCTTGCCCTGGTTTGTTTTTCAGGAGGTTGCTGAGATGTACATGCTCAGTAGAGCCTGCTCCTTACTTGTCTGCCTTCACTCACAGGCAGAGTTCTGGGACCTTACCCGGATTTTTCCCAGGTCAATTTCTGCATTCAGGTTTGCCCTGTTGCATGCGAGTCAGGAGTCAAGGAACTGCAAAGGGGGGCTGTGGTCTAGATGCTGTCCAAAATATTTACACCCAGAGGCAGAGGAGCCAAGCAGACACGGTAGGTAAGCAGCCCGAACAGCCAGACCCCGTGTGTGTGCTTGGGTGAATGTCACCTGCCTGGATGAGCCCAGCCCAGCAGTGCTGCTCAGGTGGCAGTGAGGGAGGGGGATATGGGATGGGGGCGGGGCAGCACTCTCTCTGGGGGCCTGAGTGTTTGTTGTGGCTGAGGAGTGATAGCTATGTGTGGACAGATTGATGGGGGAGCTGGTGTTTGGGCAGCAGTTCTGAACGTTTATCATCAACAATAATGATGATTAGTCATCATAATAATTAACGATTATTTACACTTGTATGGTGCTTATTTGTGCAGTATCTACGCCAACTGCTTTATAACAGCTTAGAATTGCAGCCAAAGTTGGCTGAGCTCTGCTGGGGACCACCCGGTCACTGCTGTGCATAGGACTGTCCGGACATTACTTGTTAGTGCACACATCATTCCTGTAAGGGAAGGAAATAGAGTGAGTAACTCATCCAGGGCCGCACAGTGTGTGAGAGGAAGAGGAGGGTCTCAAAATTCCGTCTTCCTGACCCTGAGGCCTGTGGATCCCATTTCCCAGGAGAACTGAGAGAGGGGTTCGGGCCTGGGACATAGGCAGTGGAGGGCTCCCTGACCAGCTCCTGGGCCTGGTGAGGAGTGGAGGCAATGTCTTAAGCCTGGTCTTGGCTGCGTCTGTGTCCCAGGCCAGGGGGAAGCAGCGAAAAGACCAGATCTCTGACTGCAAGCTTGCAGGAAAGCCTGCGTGAAGTCCGGGGAAAGCCTGACATGAGTCTGAAGCCCCTGCACTGGCACCACGTCCCCTCACAAAGCCACCACGATTTAAACGATCTCCCAAGTTGTCTCTTACATATTTGGACTTCCCAACTGGACTCACAGCTGCCACCAGGGTTCCTCGGCCAATCCCCTCTAGCCCACTCCGTCCCCTGCCGGCACTCATGTCCCCCGCAGGAGACACACAGGGGAACACACATTGGAACCCCTGGGGTGTGCCTGGTTGCTGAGCAGGCTGAGTTTCACTGCCGCATGTTCCCACACTGATGCGGAATCAATGTGGCACCCACGGGCGTGGGGAGCAGGGGGTGGGATGCCGATAGTTTCCTGCAGCTACAGAGTGTGATTCTGATAGGAAGACCCACTTGGTAGAAATCCTTAGCTGCGAAGGATAGGCAGGTGGGAAAGGCTTCTGCACCCATCACACTCTTGACCTTCAAGAGCCTCCTGGCCCAAATGATGGAACTTCCCAGCTAGCTCCACAAGGCACCAACTTGCTGGGGGACCTTAACTATGGCCTCAGTCTCTGGATTAAGTTTCCAGTCTCTGACCCACTTATTTTAGCGTGGCCACCTGTTGCACTGCGAGTGGCACAGTGCGATGTGACTGGGAAACCAACCCACCACATGGGTATGCGTCAGGCTGTCCTGCATGTCCCTGCCCAGAACAGCCTTTCCACACTTGACCTCTGAGACCAGGGGTGAGGGCTCTCCCTGGGCTAGCCAGGGCCAGCCTCACCCTCCATGAGCACTTGCAATGGGAGACTTCAGCCCTGTAGCTGTCTCTCTGCCTCAGTTTCTCTATTCATCTCTATCTCTGAGTTTTTCTGTCTGTCTCTTCCTTCCTCACCCACCTTCTCATTCTCAACTGCTCATCTGGTTTTTATTCTTTCACTCATTTATCCACTCCTCATTCACAGCTAAACCAGTCTCCACCCTCCACTCTGGGTCTTTCCAGGCTGAGCTCTGTGCCCTGAGAACACCTGCTGCAGCTTTCTGGGGCCTCAGAAACAACCAAAATGAGCTGCACGGACCCTGGATTCTCAGTTCATCAACAGAGAGGGACCCACTCCAGGAAGGAAGCAAAGGCAGGCCCGGCCACTTTCTTCTGGAGAAACTGCAGTGTTTCCTGCTCCCATTACCACTGGTCCGCACGACAGTTCTGAGATACGAGGAGAAAAGATGGAGGTACAACTGGCACTAGGTGGGAAGTACAGATCTCTATGCTCCGTGTCCTCATCTGTAAAGTAGGGATAACAATACTTACCTAATGGGTTTTGTTCTCTATGTGAGTGCTAACTATTACCGCCATATTGGTGGCATTGCTGTCCCGGTTGCCACCGCTTTGCAGCCAGCTGTGTGACAATGTAGGGTTTCCCTTTCTGAACCCATTTCCTCTTTTATGAAATAAGCACACAACACTGGCCACCCGAGCTGGGGTATGTCACAGACAGCACCTTGCACAGGCCCTTCTCTCAGTAGGTGCAAAGTTAACCTCCATTCTCTTGCCCTCCTCCTCTCCCGCCCCCCTCCCCCCCTTCACACACACACACACACACAGACACCTTCAGGCACTGAAGCCAGTGGACGTGGCAAGCCTAGAAATAAAAACAGAGCTCGGGACTTCTCTCTCTTTTTTTTAAAAAAAAATATATTTTATTGATTTTTTACAGAGAGGAAGGGAGAGGGATAGAGAGTTAGAAACATCAATGAGAGAGAAACATCAATCAGCTGCCTCCTGCACACCTCCCACTGGGGATGTGCCCGCAACCAAGGTACATGCCCTCGACTAGAATCGAACCCGGGACCTTTCAGTCCACAGGTCGACTCTCTATCCACTGAGCCAAACCGGTTAGGGCGGGACTTCTCTTTTTTTCTCAGTCCAGACCAGTCCCTTGGCAGACAATGCCTGGCTTTGCAGCTCAGTCTGAATTTCAGATTCTGAATCTGCTTGTCCCAGAGGTTGCTGCTCTGTTGATCCCTCACTGATCGGTGCAGAGTCCCTATTACTTGGAGAAGAATCTGTCAGGGCTGTGAAGCATGGGAACATGGAGCCATGGATGTCCCCCAACAGGGTGATGGTGCAGTCATGAAGGCCTCTCCCAAGCTAGGAGAGTAAGCTAGTACTGAGAGAGGACGCATTCTTTCTGAGCTCAATTAATTCCTGTCTGTTGGCAGGACTGTTCCAAGAGACCGGCTCCTCCCAGATGGTAAGTTTCCCTTGGAGCTCACCTCAGTGTCTCCCTCCACTTGTGTGCCCGCAACCCCACTTCTTTCTTGTGAGGTCCAGATTGTCATTGCAGAACAGCCCAGATGCAAACCTCTCCAGAACTAGGCCTTCCAGCCCGCTGCCATCGCTTTTCCACATAGTAGAGCATGCCAGGCGCTGGGTCCCTAGGCCACCCTTCTGCCGAGATCCCACTCAAGCATCTCTGCACACCAGGCCTGTAGGTGGCAGCAGCTCCTGAAGCCAGGGAAAGGGTGAGAGTTGGGGAGAGTGGTTTGCAGAGTGGGAGGCGGAGCCTGGGAGCAGGCCTGACTGGGAAGCACGTGGGTTAGTCTGGAAAGCTGGCTGAGACAGCATGTCAGCAGTAGAGAGGGCTAGACAAGGAGGGAAGTGTGACAGCCCAGCTCTAAAGCAGACTGCCTGGTTCAAACCCTTGCTGTCACTCACTAGCTGTGTGACCCAGGGCAAGGTGCTTCACCTCCCTGTGCCTCAATTGCCTCATATGTAAAGTGGGAGTCATAATAGTACCCATATCAAAAGACCGTTCAAAGATTAATTCTGAAGTTACTTGTCAAGGTAAGTACTTACTAAAGATGAATTCCGTGTTAAAAGTTCCCCTAGTCAAACAACGAATAACAGAAAAATACTGAGGTGGCATGGTCTTCTCTAAGCCTGATCGCCATCCAGTCTGGAAGGGGGACCACAGATTCGGAACCCAGGGTCACAGCCTGAGTCTGGGGGCAGGCTCAGGGCAACAAGCAGGGCCACTGGGAAATCGGCCTGTGCACCTGGGCACTGCAGCTCCGCCTCCCACCCTGCAAGAGTTCGTAGGCTGGACAGCTGCTCCTGACGAAGTGAACAGGGAGCAAAGCAGTGAGGCCAGGCCATCCTCCACACAGCTGGCTCTCACAGCCCCTTTCATTAGACCATCTCTTCAGAACCTCCAGTCCCAGCATAACGAGGGGTCGGTTCCCTTCACTGCTGTCTGTTCCTTTTCCAAAGGAAACAGACAGTCCCAGCATAACGAGGGGTCGGTTCCCTTCACTGCCTCAGTGCACGACCCAAGCCCCTGACAGATTTTCAGAACAACAATTATGGAATCCAAAGATGCTTCTGGGAGGGCGTATGTGTTTAGCACTCTACCTCACACTCGGTGAGCCCCAGGCCTTGGGAGGGGCTGGATTTGATCACAGCCAGCCTTCTCTGGCTGTAGGGCTGGGTCTCAGGGATCCCAGGAGGTGAGCTGGTTCTGTTAGCAGAAAAGTCTGCTGGCCTCAGGGGGCCCCTAGTTCCCACATCATCTCACCATTCTCTGCTTCCTGCATGCCAGCATTGTACTGGCTTTGAACTTGAATGCCTTAATGCATTCATTAGGCAGACAGCACTTTTTATCCAGGAGGCTTTGAGCTCTGCCTGCAAAGTAGCCATGAAGTCCAACAATGCAGAATCATAGGCTCCGGCCAGACTGTGCAGGTTTCAAAGGCTGCAGGTTCTGGCTTCTGTTCCAGGACTGAGTCTTCTTTGCAACCTCCTCGCCAAGTGGTTTTGACCTCTAACTACTGATGGAGAACTCATACCTTTGGAGGCAGCCAGTGATCTTGTGTCTAGGTAGTTCAGACTGCTCATTGGTCCCCAGAACATGGGGGCAAGGCCAGTAGCTTTGCCTGTCCAGGGATAGGAGGAGCTAGCTCCACAGTTCTTAACATGAATGCTCTGTGTGCCTTAGGGTTGCACCTGTAAAGGCTAATCATATCTACTCCACCAGGAATAAATGGGTGATGTTTGTATGTGTGCAGATGTTCATTAAATGCTTCTACTGTGTCTTCTCCTGCCCCCCATCCTTTTCCTTCTAGCCCTCCACCTGAGCTTACACTGTGGTTTTAGCAAAGGAGCCAGCAAGTCATGTTTGAGGAAGGCTGGTGGGATAAGCGCGGGCCCCTATCTCTCTCTCCCTCCCTCTTTCCCTCTTTATCTGGGACAGTCCACACCCCAGCACACAAGCAGGTGTGGGTCCAGTGTCCTCTGGAGCTGCCATAGACCTCTGACTGGTGCCTAAGGCAAGAGAGTAGGAGGTTGTAGCAACTGCCCATCAGAGGCTGTCAGTAGGCCTGGGGTCACTGGGTCCCTCCCATCTACCCTGGGGATGTTGTCTGCATGTATTTCCTCATGGACACACTGGCGGTCAGAGGTTAGGTGGCCTCTTGGGACTCACCAGGGGGACCTCCCATTGCATCCCACCTAGCCAAGGCTGTGGGTAACATTTACACTCTCCTAATCTCTTTCTCTTGGCTTCTCAAATTCTCAACCAACTCAACCCCAAGGGGCAGCCAGTTCCAGATCCCCACAGACAGGCTTAACCTTACTGACACTCTGGGGAAGTTTCAAGAACCAGTTTGACCGCAAAACCGAGAAGCAGGTCTGTTAGGCCCTGTCTGGACAAAGTGGTCATGGTAACTGTCAAAGAAGGATTCAAATTAGTCTCAGAGGAACAGGAGCCAGGCTGGGGGTGGAGACAGCCCTGGTCGGCTCTGCTCCAGGGCCTGGGATTTGCTGGGGCAGGAGCAGAGTCTGTGTTGCAATTTCACTGCAAATCAACTGGGTCATCTCTTGTGGGTGGCACTGCTCAGGGCTGCCTACCCTCGTGTTTTTTCACAGATGTGGAGATGGTATCACCCAACTGCCTTGAGCATCAGGCTGTGAGATGAGGCTTGAGGGAGGATGTATGATAGGCATTCTTGGCAGAGCCAGTGGCTCCAGAGGCAGTGGTGGAGGGTGGCAGGGTCAGCCCATGTTTGGCCAAGTTGGGAGCAATTTTTAGAGGAGCCCTGGGCCAGAGGTCCTCCCTCCAGGTCAGAGTGGGCCCTTGGATCTGTTCTCAAGAAAGGAGGGAAATGTTTACCAGCTCACCAATTTGGATTATTGCTGGCTGTGACACACAGTAGCCAGATCATTGGCCTGGGGCCATCCCCTCCTGTCTGGGATACACAGGCTTTGAAAAGGGGTGTGGCGGGAAAAACATTGGCTTTGGAGTCTGACCAACTTGAAATTAAATCTCAGCTCCACATAAACACTGGCTGACCTTAAGTAAGTCACTTAACTATTTGGACTCTCTGTTCCTCATCTCTGAAAAAAAAAAAAAAATTAATGGCAGCGTCTCAGCAGAATGGTTGTAAGAAGTAATAACGGTAAGGTGGGTAGAGGAATGGTATACAGCAGGAACTCAATTAAAGTTAGGCACACTATGCCTCCTCTTACAATACACACCACCCTTCAGCCACTTCCAGGTTTGTCTTCTTTATCTTGGCCATTAACGAAAAGGCCTCTTAAGGTTGGCTGCCTAGATCAGGGATCAGCAATTTGTTTTCTGTAAGGGAAACATGGTAGGCTTTGAGGGCTGTATATGGTGTCTTTTGCAACTACTCATCTCTGTTGTTGCAGAGCAAATGAATGTGTTGCTATGTTCTAATAAAACTTTGTTTACAAAAAAAGGCAGTGGGCCTGGCCCATAGCTATTGTTTGTTGACTCCTGACCCAAACTTTCAAGTCCGAATACACCTATCTCTCAAGGGATTTCCCCAGGCAGATTTCACCTTGTACATCCAATCAGGTCTGTCATTGCTCTCTTAAATGTTCCCCAATTTGACCAAACAGGACTCCCATTTGACTTTGATCATGAAATGATTAGTCTTACCTTAAGGCATTTGTTCATGCTCTTTACTCTGCTTAGAAACCATCCTATTTCCTCTCCGCCCTTCTATATCCCACCTCCAGTTCATCTTCCATGTTATCCATGTTGTTCAGCTCAAGGTCTCTTGATTTAATATTCAGTGAACATCCTCAAACACCCTTAAGGGCCAAACTCAGGTCACCTGTACATAGGGATTCTCCCTTTAGAGGGCTCCCACATCCATGCCATTGATTCCATCATGGCCCTTCTGTGGACCCTGAGTAAGATTGGCGTCTCAGTTTAATGACGGGTCCTTGAGGCTCAGTCCTCAGCTGTTCCATATCCAACTCACAACAAGCCATTTCACCCTGCTCGGTTTCTTTGGGACTTCCTGCATATGAGGCTATGGAAAGCCTCAGGCATGATCTCTGCAAATGTTGCAGCTCTCTCATTCTCTTTGCTCTTTCTTTCTGGAGCTTCAATTAGTTGTAGCTTAATCTCTCTATCAAGTTTCCTTGTCTTTTAACCTATCAAATTTTCCTTCTTTTAATCTGGTTCTTCTGGTGCAGTTGAAGTACTTTCTTTAATCTCTCTTCTAATTCATTAATTGCTTCTTTATCTATGTCTAACACATTCAATGAAATTTTAATTTTGAAATTATAATTTTCATTTCTAGATATTTTATTTTGAGCCTTTATAAGCATCTGCCTGTTGGTAGTTTCTTAGTCCTTTATGATTTTTTCCATCTCATCTTTTACGTCTTAACATTTCGTATATAGTTATGTTATGACTAATTTCATTATTCTAATATTTGAATTCTTTGAAGATCTAATTCAGTGTCTTCAAATGAGGACAATTATTCCCTCTGGGGACATTTTGAAATGTCTGGAGACATTTTTGGTTGTCAAAACTGGTGTGTGTGTGTGTGTGTGTGTGTGTGTGTGTGTGTACCCACGTGCCCACATGCACTACTGGCATCTGGTGGATAGAGACTAGGCATGCGGCTAAACAGGCAGTTCCCACGGATTAAGAATTATCTAGTCCAAAATGCCAGTAGCTCTGAGGTTGAGAAACCATGGTTGAAATCTGCTGCTCGTTGTCTCTGCTGACGCTTGCTTATGATGACTCGTTGCTTTGAGTGTGATTTTTGTAGTTTCTCTTTGATAAACCGGATTGAGAACACTTTTCTCCAGAGGGAACTTCTGTTTGCTTTTTCCAGCCAGCAGGGGACACCACAAACCTGGACCCACTTCACCCTTTTCCAGCTTGGAGGTTTCCTCATCAGAGTGGGTAGCATAGATTCAAACTCCAGACTCCCATGAGAAGAGGCATTAGAAAATTTTGTGCCTTAGACCTGCATGACCTGGAGCTGGCACTCCTGTGCTGATGTTGTGTTGACTGATTTTCCCAATCAGCTAACGGAGATCTGAATCTGGACACGAAAGAGTCTACCCTGATTCGTGTATGTGTAAGAATATGACTATGCCACAGTGTTTGGCCCTATCTCATCTCTTAGAAGTGAGTAGAAAATGGAAAAATGCAAAATCTGGTTTGACAACAGTAACTTCAATACAATTGGGCCACAAAGGGAAATTATTGGCATGAATAAGGCCAGTCTCCGGGGGTCCCTGTGAGCTCATCTATGAGATGACAGAACGATATTAAAGAGCAGGCATAGCACACTGACATTGTGTGTGTGAGAGAAATGGTTTTCACAAGTAAAGCCTCACTAGGGGTCATCTTGCAATACTGTCCCTTAGCCACAATTCCCAAATCCAGAAAGACCTTGAATATCAAAAGTTGGTTTTGTTCATTTAGCACAAGCATAATTGGCAGCATAATCTGACTTGAACTGATCTGTGGCTAGTCTTTATATTCAGTATGACTGTTCATGCATCTGAATAGCTATTGCAAAATTATTGCATTTTGACTACAAGGCCCTGCTCCAGACTCTAAGAGTCCTATACAACATACAGGTTTTGTAGACTTGCACCTACTAAAATCATAAAAATTCTGATTTTCAAACACATCTGGGCTTGGGGTAAAAGGGATATATTATTAAGTTTCAGGGAAAGGATTTCCCCCATCCCACCCTCACGCCCACCACACATGTAAGAAATGTTTGAACATCATGCACTCCAGCTGCCAAATGTGTTTGAGTCTGTGTTGAGTGACAGTATAGACTCTATGTCACATAATTATTATCTTGTGATCACCCTGAGGGCAATGTACAGGGGTTTAAGTGGGACACACTTTGAGGGGTTCTTTTCCCTCTACCCATAATGCTGAACATGTAGTAAGTACTGACCATGTGTATTCAATGGTTCCTTAATAAATCCTTAGCATCAAAGAGTTTGTTTTTAAAATTATACCAAGAATACAGGAAAACAGTTTTATTATAAAAATAATACTAAACACATTCAGTGCAATAAAGGAACCTTCTCCTTTACCAAATGCCTCTGCTTCCCTTCCTGAAATAACCATGTCAGCACCTAAAATAATTGTTTTTTCTGTTCCTTCTCTGGACATTTATATACATGTACATGTAGTTATACACACTTAGATATTTTATATAAATGGGGTCGTGCTATACTGTATATTATTCTACATTTTGCTTTTTTCCCTTAGTTATATGCCCTTTCATACTGGTACATATAGAACCACTTCATTCCATGGTACAGAAATACCTTAGTTTAAAATAATTTCTCTTTCATACAGGTTTCAAGAAGTCCTAGTGCTAGGCCAAAGGACATGTAACTTTTAAATTTTTTAAAATAACTTTCATCAACTTGTAATATATTTGATTGTTTTCTTGATTTCTTTTTTGCCAACATTTGATATTATTAATCTTTTTAACTTTTGTACCTGGGCAAAATAAAATCTCATTATTTTAACATAAATTTCTTACTTATTTATAAAGCTGAACATCTTTGTTTGTTGAATATATATGTCTTTATTTTTTACTAGGGGCCCGGTGCACAAAAATTTGTGCACTTGGCGGGGGGAGGGGGGTTGTCCCTTAGCCCGGCCAGTGCCCTCTTGCAGTCTGGGACACCTCAGGGGGGGATGTACACCTGCTGGAGTGCCTGGCCAGCCTGGGTGAGGACTGAGGGCCATTTTCAGGCTACTCACAGCCCCTTCAGGGTTTGTGCACTGGGGGGTGGGAGGGCTGGTGAGTGCAGGCATGGATGTTTCCCACCAGAGGGCCCATGATTACACACGCCTGGTGGGCCCCCACCACTGAGGGGACACACCTGGCGCAGAGCTGGGTGGCGAGCCAGAGATGGACAATGGTGCAGGATCCCTGCTGCTGAGCAAACACACCCGGGGTGGAGCCGGGCAGTGACTGGCTTCGGATGCTCCGCACTGTGCAGCAGATGCTCCCGCTCGCCCTGTGGAGGCCCCCAGGGGGCGAGCGAAGGCAGTAGACCCAGGACAGGTGCTCCTGGATGCCCTGAGGAGGCCCCAGGCTGGAACCCCCCCCCCCCCCGCACTGAGCTGACACACCCAGCACAGCTGTGCCAGCACAGCTGTGCCAGCGCAGAGGCTCCCAGTGCAGAGCCACCCTGCCAGCCTCCATCTCGGCCGGGTTAATTTGCATACAGCCACTCTGATTGGCTGGTGGGAATGGCTTAGGTGTCCTAAATAAACAGTCAATTTCAATATTATGCTTTTATTAGTTTAGATAATTGAAACACTGTTCCTTTAAGCTGAGGCCTAGGCAAGTAAGGAAGTCTCCTGTTTGTTTCAGCTCCGTGGCTTCTATAATTGAAACATTGTTATCGTGACCAGAGGCTCAGCCAGCCTAGGCAGGCAGTTGCAACGGAAGCCTCCAGTTTGCTCTAGCTCCATGGCTGCTGGCCTCCATCTTGGCTGGGTTAATTTGCATATAGCTGCTCTGATTGGCTGGGAGGTGTGGCTTGGCTGGTGGACATGGCTTAGGTGTCTCAGGTGATGGTCAATTTGCATATTACTCTTTTATTATATAGGATTTTTAACTATATTTTTATTGATTTCAGAGAAGAATAGAGAGGGAAGAGAGAGAGAAACATCAATGATGAGAAAGAATTATTGATGGGCTGCCTCCTACACACCCATCACTGGGAATGGAAGTCACAACCTGGGCATATG
>PVJC01047470.1:0-12897 GCA_004026665.1 Murina feae
TTGTATGGGTTGTGGTGATCTAGTGTATCTCCTGTGTCCCCCGAGAATCAGGGCCATTGTACACAGTGGGAAAGTACACACTGCTCTAAAGTGGAGTGAGTGGACCTGCCCAGGTTCTCACCAGGTGTGTGGGCCAGTGCAGGTACCATAGCCTCCTTCAGCCTTACTGGCTGGCTTGTGAGGATGACTGAAAGGTGGTAGGTGCAAATGCCTGGACCGTGAAAAGTCCCCCAGCCCTTTAGAACCTGCACTGAGACATCACTGCTGGAAGCAGCAGGGAAGTGAGAGTCACATCTGTGTGAAAACCTGTTTGGATATCAACACCTGTTGTATCTGAAGTAGTTACAGGGCATTTGGAAAACAGTGGCCTTAACTTACAAGAGCATAATCACATATCTGTATAAAGTTCTCTCTGTGCTGGGACATGTCTAAAAATGTCCTTATCTATGATAGCTTCGGATATGAGGCATCCCCTTAAAATGCTTTTTCCTTTACCCTCAGAACTATCTGAGAAATTTCTGATGGTTACTTGAACTTGTAGGATATTTGGGATAGATGGGGCCCCCAGGCAAGCGATCACCAGTATTTAGACCATCTTCCTGCTTAGTTTAGCTCATACTTCAGTTTAACTGCTTGTTTTAAATATTTTCTAATTTTAATTATGGAAAATCTCAAACATTTACAAACTATAGAAAGTATCACAGCAGACACCTTGTCTCCCTCATATAACACAGTTGAAGTGGTTGAGTGAACTCACTTGGTCTTTGTCTCAACCATATTTTCCTCTCCTTTCCAAAAGAATGTCCCATTTCAGTACCCTTATCCCTCACTGACGTGGCAACATTTAACAGACTGAGAGGTCTGCTTGCTGGCCTCCACCTTTTCTCAGGACTTGCTCAAACCATAGCTTCCCAGAAACCTGGCCTCAGCTGCCTGGCATGTAGCCTCCCTACTAACCCTATTTTTATGATTTAGGACAGATTTTTTTCTGTATTCATCTTTATGTACCTCCCATTTTGTGATATACCATGCCCCTTTAAAATACAAGCTTATCATTAGGTTACTTTTATAATCAAAACTTTTTTTAAAAAAATACCTGTACTCAGATTCTGTATAACCATGGGGAAATGTAACGCAGTTTTTTAGGTAGCTCTGTTTTCTTTCCCTCTTCTATAATTTAATACATCATGGTAAACTTGCTGTTCTTAAAAGAACTGCTATAATCAACTGCCATCTCTGATTCTGATTCTGGCATCTATCCACAGGCTTGCTCCTGTCTTCAGAATCTTATCCAAAATTGACTGCATGCAGTATCCCCTTAGGTCATTTATACGAAATAGAAAGGGATACGGTCATTTTCCTCCAAGGCTTTTGTTACTTCATCCGCAATCAGGGATCCCTTTTGTCTAGGTCTGGTTGTGTGCTTTGTCTCTCCTTAATTAAGAAATTGTTGGCAAAACAACTATAACTCCCCTGCTCAAGACAGAAATAATGAAACTATTCAGCATTGCTGCATATGTTCTTCATGGGTGACTATTTGAAAGTTGGTCCGGTCAGCAAAAATGTAGGACTGTCCATAAAACAACCCGTTTTCCATCTGCTACTGAAACAGCCCTCGTGACATGTACTGGGGTTTGGACAGCTAATGCATTCATTGTGATCCACTGATGAATTTTGAAATCATACTTAGTTGGTCTCCAAAATGAATACATCTGCTGTGGTCAGGCCCCTCTCATTTTACATGTGTGCATTTGTGTCTTTGTGTTTCCATTTTGTGGCAGACAATATTGGTGCCCATGCATATGCCCTCTTGCACACCAACATGTTGTCATTATCTCGTATTAACTACCAGCACCTGTAGATGTTGGCAAGCACCTCCCAGCTTCTGCCATCTGGAAACTATTCATTTTCTATGGCTGCCATAACAAATGGCCACACACTTAACGGCTTAACTCAAATGTATTATTGTTCAATTCAGTGGGTCATTGGTCCAACATGGGTCTCACCATGTGGTCACAAGATGGCCAGCAGGGGAGGGCAGTTGGGGGGACCAGGCTGGCAGGGGAGGATAGCAAGGCTCTGATCCTTTCTGCAGGCTCTCAAGGAGGATCTGTTTTTTTGGTCATTTGGGTTGTAGGCAAATTCAGTTCTTTGCAGTTGTAGAACCAAGAGCCCTGTTTTCTTGCTGTTTGTCATGTGGGTCTGTTCCCCAGCTTCTAGGGTTCACTGCCATTCCTGGGTTCTTGTTCCCTTCCTCCACCTTCAAAGCCAACAACAATGGGTGGGCAAGTCCCTCTCACACTTTGAATCTCCACCTTCCTGGGTCAGACCCAGCCAGGGATGAGTCTCCACTATAAGGAGTCACATGAGGTAAGTGATGAACTTTGCCAAATGTTGGCACCTGGTAAAGCCACGGTATCTGGCTTGAAACCCAGGGATTTCAGCTACCTAGGCTGGGTGGGGTCTAACACACTGGTTTCCTAACAAAACTCATTTGGGGAAAAGAGAAAACTGCTTTGCCAAGCCACACTAGAGACTGAGGTGAAAAGGAAAATCAGTACTACTGATCCTATCTTTACCTAAAATGTTAGTATTTTGTTTATCATAGTATTAATTTTTATTTTTTAAAAATATGTAACTATCTCAATTACTGTTTTGGGCACCCTTCCCTAGGGTGCTGAGAGAGAAGAGCACTTTGTCTTTACTCAAATCTGGAGGCACAAACCAAACTCCCAAATCCAGACTCACAAGCTGCTTAAAGCAATAAAGAGTCCATAGTTCAGAAATGGCCCCTAAAACTGTTTTACAATTATCTGAAACGTGCAGAGTAATAAGTCAGAAGAGCAAGCTCTGGATTCTGTTTTTGCAGCACTGAAGGTTTGGGGCTCTTGGTTTTTGCTGCCTGAAACAGTCCTTTGCCATTTTCCTGTCCCGTCTCCAAATCCTTTGCTTTGCTCAGTGGAGGATGGTTCTCAGGCAGAGCAGCCATCTTGAGAGAATTTCGGTGTTTCTAACCTAAAACTGCTTTAATCCCTCGGGGCCACTAGGGGGCCACTGACACCCACTGTAATGAATGTCAGATTCATGGAATTTCCTAAATTGGTAATTACTTACTTTATAGAGGAATTCTTTTAATACAATTGTTTCTTTAGGATAGCTTTTATTAAATATATGTTTCTTTAGTATCCATATTATATGTTATCCTTTAAATTATAAGATCCCTGCAATTAAATGCAATTAAAACTAAGTTATTTACATAGCCTCCCTGTGTTCAATAAATACTGAAATATTGCAGCCTACAGTTCTGTAACAGTCTGTGCTAGTCAATGAGGCCACAAAATGGAGAAAGACTCCATCCTTATTCTCAAATATAGACTAACTAGAGGCCTGGTGCATGAAATTCATGCACTGGGTGGGGGGGGGAGGGGATCTTTCAGCCCAACCTGCACCCTCTCCAATCTGGGACCCTTTGGGGGATGTCTGAATGCCAGTTTAGACCTGATCCCACAGGCCTGCAGGCCCGGTCCCCCCCAATTGCCCTCCCCTGCAGGCCTGATCACCACTAACTGCCCTCCCCTCCTGACCTGGTCACCCCTAACTGCCCTCCCCTGCCAGCCTGGTTGCCCCCAACTGCCCTCCCCTGCTGGTCCAGTCGCCCCAAACTGCCCTCCCCTACCAGCCACCTTGTGGTGGCCATCTTGTGAGCATATGGGAGCAGTCATCTTGTGCATGACGATCAATTTGCACAGTACCCCTTTATTATATAGGATTAGTGAGATAAATAATTATTACAATAATAGAGGCCCAGTGGACAAAATTCGTGCATGAGTAGGGTCCCTAGTGGCCCATAACTCCGTGCCCCTGCTCAGCCCCTCCCACTGGCCTCTGGTCCTCTGTCTGCCAGCAGCCGTGCTCCCGCCACCACCACTCCCACATGCTAATGGCACTGACCCTACTTGCACCCACTGATGGCATGGAGCAATTGGGGCTGGTGCCAGCAGTGAGTGCAAGTGGGGGCTGCTGCCCTGATCACCCCTCAGGAGCAGGGGGGGTGGAGAAGCCCTGAGGGGCAATCAGGGCTGGTGCAAGCAGCAGATGTGAGCATCAGGTAGGACCGTGGCATGCAGGAGCAAAGAATTTTCAGTAACCACCAGAGGCTCACCCCAATGACAGCCACCAGTGCCTTGCCTTGGTCTGGCACCCTCCCTCCCACCTGCTCCAACATCCTGCAGAGGCCCATGCCCACCATGTTCTGCGCTCTTCTGCCTGCTGCTGAGGCCTGCCATGTTCTGCACCCACCCTCTGGTAGTCGGTGTATGTCACAGCGAGTGGTTGAGCAGCCTTAGCAAATCATTAGCATATTACACTTTGATTGACTGTTCAGTTGTTCTATTTGCATATTTGGTCTATTTGCATATTACCCTATTATTATATAGGATTGGAGGGTGAGGGTCAGAGTAGACCTCTGCACAGGACAGGGTAGGGCTGGTAAGATGTCATCAGTAAACCTAAAGTGACTTACTTAGCACCATCATGATGTTTTAAACAAGAAACTTAACTTTTTATAAACTTTTAAAATGTATTTTCAATTTTAGAAAAGGTAAAAACAAAATCCGTTTTTCTCTAGAAGCCTAGTTGGAGACTATCCCTGCCCTCCCCCTCATGATGAGCAGCCAGTGCAGTATGAGCAGGCACGGCTGCCGCTGTCCCACTGGGTGAAGTGGGATATGTCCTCTTTTCTGTTTTACACACTGGAGCTGAAGGAGTCAGTCCAACCAACAAGGACAGAGCATGAGTCCTAAAATTCCTGCCAGTGCAAAGGTCTGAGCACCACCCTTTGTCCCACTTCCCTCTGGCTCAGGCTCAAATCAGAGATCAGTCAAGGGACTCCTGGAGACCTTGGTTCAGTCCTTCCCCACTAGCTAGCTCCCAGGGCTGTAAACTGGAAGCATAAGTTAACTGGATATAGAGTCCAATTTGGAAAACAGGTGCCTGACAGCCATCTACTTCTTGTTCTCAGCAGCCAGAGCCAGCAGGCTGAGGCGTCAGGCTCAATGGGGCTACCCCACTACTCCAACTCCTGACCCAGGCCATCAGGAAATCACTGGCAGAGTGAGAGAAGGGCCAGCCAGGCTCAGGAGGGTGACAGCAGGCAGTATGCTCAGGAATGTTTGGGAGTAGGAGGGGGGGAGGCACATACACCCACCCAGAGTGTTCAGACTCTTGAAGCATGGAGGCTACTAAGCTTCCAGGCAGGAAGGGCCCCTGGTCAGAATAGGCTGTTGATGGAACTCAGAGCTAAAAAGGACCAGATGGAGAGAAGAAACAGTGAATGTGGGCACCCCAGAAGGAGGCTACCTGGATGACAGCCAGGGTGACCTTCAGGCCCTAAGTGCTGATGCCTAAATCCTGGGGTCCTGGGTCCCCCAGATATTTGAGCAGAGCAGCTTTAGTGGTCAGATAGCAGAAGTGGCACAGACACAGGGACACCTCTGTGCCACATTGAACTCAATTGAACCAACACAGCTGTGGTGCACGGAGACCACAGAGAACACGGAGACCCAGATGGCACAGGTAGCTGATCTGGGAAAGCTGATCCAGCCACAGTGGGGTGACTCTGCCAGGCAGGAAGTGGTTTCTGTGCTGGAGAGACAGGTGACATTTGGCCAACAGACCCTGACAGGAGAGAAAGAACCAGAAAGGAAGTCAACAGTGGGCTCCCATAACATATCCCAGATTTTCTCAGACCACAGGTTCCCACCAGGACCTGCAGACACACTATTAAAGGTGTTGTGATGGGAGCTGGAGGACCTACATTAGCAGGGTATGGGGACAAGAACATGCTGTGGGGAGGTTTCTCTGGCCACACTGTAATGGATGAGCTGAAACTATGAGCTCCTCAAAGGGGAGATACACGTATTTTCACTTTGTTCCCTTTGACATTTCCTGTAGTTGGCACTGGGCTGTGCAAAGGGGAGGAAAGGTGTTGTCCTTCAGGTGAGGTCAGCAGGAGGCTGGGTGGGACTCAGTAACAAAGGTCCAGATGACATGCTGGGTCAGCAGGGGCTGAACTAGAGCCACAGAGCAGAGGTCTTCCAGCAAGACTAGACATGCTGGGAAGTAAAATCAGTAGGGCTTGGTTTCTGAATGACCTGGATGGTGGAGGTAAAAGTCGGCTTGAAAATGTCGGCAACGTTTTGAACTTGAAGGACAAGGAACAAGTTGCCAAAGAACAGCTTGGTTTGAAAGATACTGAATGCGAGGGGCTAAGAAAACAAGCTAGTAGGAACTAGTCAAAAGTCTGAAAATAACAGAGGCCAAGTACAAGTCAAAATGAGATTACAATCAGTTACATCTAATAACTAAAATTCAACCATGCTTCCCAGGAAATTCTTAGGGGATGTGAGCTGATGAATTCATATGAATGATCAGTAAATGGCATACCAATTCTAAATTATGCTTCTGGCACACTCTGGGCATTAAATATGTTCCATTTGTCACTTCAGTGTTTAGAGACACCTTTGAAACTGTATTTACATCATTAACCCTTCTGTCAGGCAGAGAAATTGTCCTCAAGAAAGCTCAGTTTTGCTGGCCCAGAGTTGACAAGTTCATGATGGCTGAGGTGTGACAGTGTGACAATTGGCAGGCACCTCAATAAATGGCCACCTGACAATCACACTTTGGTCATGGAACTAGCAGCCCAAAAGATTAAATGGCAATTTTTTTATTTTATTTTCCCAGGTTAAAACTAGTATCCTTATTCCTCTAAAGATGGGATCTTTGTTCCTGGGACATTTTTTTCCTTTATTTTTGAATTTCAAATCTATTTGTTCTCCATTTTGGTACAGTTAAGTCCCTAGAAGAGGCTGCAGCATCTTGACCTTGGTCTCCACAGGGCAACCGGCACCCCGGTATCCCAGGACCCTGGCGAAGCTGCTTCCACTGACCTGCAATGACACTTGGTATCAGCACCTTTTTTAGAGCCAATTGCTGTGATACTACCTGGGTAGGTTATAGGAACATTTAGGCACATGCTGCAGATGCAGAGGGGATTGTAGGGGTGCTGCCTGGCCAGCAGGAGGGGCACTGGCTCTACCCTGGGTAGAAGCCCTTTTGAATCCTAGCTCTGCACCTTTTACAGACTAAAATCTGAGAAGTGACTTCACTGCTCTCACCTTTGACTCACCTGTAAAATGATGGTAATTGATGGGGGTTAGATGTAGCCTTATCATATCTAATGAAGAGGTAATATGCAAATTGACCCTCACTCAATCACACCATCACAAGATGACTACGCCCACAGCGGAGGTGGGGTTCCCACAATGAGTCATAATGGGTGATCAGCAGGGACCTGAGGCTGCATGACGCTGGGTTGGGGCAGGTACCTGAGGCTGTGCTGCCCCCATCTGGCAGGGCTTGATGGGGGACTTCAGGCTATGCCCCCCCCCACCCAGTGGGGCTTGACAGGGGACCTCAGACCGTGCCCCCTTGCCTGGCAGGGTTTGACAGGGGATGTCAGGCCATGCCCCTCAGTGCCAGGCTGGGAGACCTGAGGCTGCGCCACACACACACACACACACACACACACACACACACACACACTCAGTGAGGCTTGATGAGGGTGGGGCCAGCAGGGTCTGGATTTCACCCAGTGGGGGTGGGACCAGCCAGATCTGGGTCTCATGTGATTTTGAGGTGCATGAGGGTAAGTGGGGATTTGACTCTAGGTCCCGTGGCGTGCCCCAGACTCTGACAGGAGGAAGGTTTTCATATACATTTTACTAATTTTCTTTCATCTCTGACACTTCTATTATTGAGAAAGGGCAAATAGCAATATTAAAATATTTCCTCTAATTAATTCCCCTTTAATGTGCATGAATTTTGTGCACTGGGCCACTAGTTTAGAAATAAGAGCCTTTACTATGTGAATTAAAGTAGGTCTTACTGGGTACAGGTGGGCCTTAAATCCAATGACCTTCTCCTTATAAGAGGCGAAAAGACACAGAGACAATAGGAGAAATGAAAGCAAAGCTTGGAGACCCTCTCGTGGACCTGGTTCTGCCAACACCTTGCTCTTGGACTTCTGGCCTCCAGAACTGTGAGCAAATAAAACTCTGTCACTTTAAGCTGCCCAGTCCGGAACACTTTGTTCTGCACCCAAGAAACTCATACAGTAATAGACCCTGTTCACTGGGTGCTTATGAGGATTAAATGAGATTATGTAAGTGAAGGCTAATTAAGTGTTGGATACGGTCCCTTTTCTTTCCTCTTCCCCAGGGACTGGGAATGCCAATAAATCCAGGAAGCATTTGTTACCTGAGAACTCAAAAGCGAGAGCTCCTGGGCATTGATGAATCTGACTTAAAACAAGCAGCCAAATGACACGAAGCATTGGCCTGCCCCTCCCGACGTTTTGTCCCATGGGACACATTCTTGGTCTGAGCTAGTGACTGGAGCTTTCCATTGACCCAAATCCCAGCCAGCTTGTTGTGGGAAGTTTGATGATGAGCAGAAAGGAGCTGCTGAACTGATTGTCATCATTGGTGGTGGCAGTCCCCTCCTAGGCCTCCATGTGCGGCTAGTCCCCTTCCAGGCCTCCATGGCAGGTCTATAAGGCAAGACACAGGTCAGGGAATCTCCAAGTTCCTTTCCATCTCTGGCTTCTATGGCGGTGTGAGTACCACAGTTATTAGAAGACACACCCCTCAGAGCACCCAGGTCCCTTCTCCCCGACACCTGCTCACCTTCTCCTCTGGAGTTCAGTTTCTCGGGTCAACCACAGCAGACATGCGTGTCTGTATGCTATTTGGGAATAAACTGACATTGTGTCTAACAAATTAATCTGTGTAAGTCAGGTTTTTGTAGTTCAATATCAGAAACCAGCTCAAGCAAGTTAAGGCATAAAAGAAATTTAACAGCCCCTGGCATCAAAGATAGACTTAAACAGCCAGATACTAGGAAAGTCACAGCTGCAACTGGGCTGCAAGGACATCAGGGCTGGGCCTTGACACCAGCAGGAATCTCTTCTCTGAACTCTGCTCTCAGCAGCTGGCTCCCTCCACTGCCTGAAGACAGCTGGCTGCTCTGGCCTCGGGGCCTGGCTCCTCCTCCAGGAAGTCCTGGGAGATAACCACCCCACACACACCACAACTGTGTTCTTAGAGAGAGCCCAACAATCCCACCCACACCACAAAGACCCATCCCCCAAAGAAGTGGCAGGTGGGTTGAGGGTGGAGAGGAGGGGCACTGGCTGTCACCAAGCAATCCATAGACTAGACATGATCCCCGGGTGCAGGTGGCAGGAGACCCTCAGCAAGGCCTGCTCACCTCCCCAGAGGCCTTTAGTGAAGTCACAGGTCTTAAGTACTGAAAATTCAGACCCCAGGTAAGGATAAAATTGTCAGGGACTCTATCACAAATTCTGTCAGAACAGCTTCGAGTCTTGCTTGGTAAGTGGTGACCCAAATCAATTCCTGTTTGAGAATCATTTTTTATTCAATATCGAAATGATAAGCAAGCAGTTTAGGGGTGCTTATATTTTTTATGATAATTTACTAAAGTCAGAACATATGTAACTCAGTTTTCTATATGTTTTTAATCCGGAGTCTCAATGCTGAGACCACTATTGAGAAACGTGGTTCTCAATCGGTATTGAAGGCATATTTCAGGTGTTAAGTACTGAGGACTCAGTGATCAGAAAGACCTGTCCCTCTTAGGGGGCCTTCTAAACTCATTGGCTAAGTCACTGAGTGACTTAGAGTCTTTAAAGAATAATTGAGATAATTAACACTGACCTTTCTCCCTGAATTAAAGAGACATACAGCCTAGTTCCCATCACTCTCTAAACAGGCTTGAGTATGTTCTATTAACTTTTTGATGTTAAACATGTATTATGATGATTTATTTTCATTTTGGAAATCCAATTATGGCAAATATTGTTTATCTTCTGTTTTCCACAATATTAAATTTGTAATAATAACTATTATAAATTAGAATAATATTTGAAATGTAACTGACCATTTGGGACAGTTTTAGTTAACTCACTAAATAAGTTGATCATTAACCAAATATATCATGCCTCATTTATTCTGAATAGAAACTTATAGTAATACTAGCAGGAGGAAAACAATTAAGTCTTTGGAAATTAAGTTAAAGAAAGGAGAGGAGTTTTTACATTTTTTAAAAAATATTTTCAAATTTCCTAAAGTGAATAATGTCACTCGAGTATAAGAAACTCTACGTGAGGTGCAAAGGGGCAGACTTTGTGCTCGTTGACA
This sequence comes from Murina feae, assembly GCA_004026665.1. Lineage (NCBI taxonomy): Eukaryota > Metazoa > Chordata > Mammalia > Chiroptera > Vespertilionidae > Murina > Murina feae. Next base: position 10,281 of record PVJC01047470.1, read on the forward strand.
TGTTATTTTTTAGTCAAAACTTACTGAGAAGTAATTGGTCATGATCTTCGGGTTCAAAGAGCACTTTTGAACTTCCTGGAAATTAAAAGCTCCCATACTAGCCTGGGCATGAGTAGCTCACTTTATCTCAGATCTAAGAAATTAGAAGGAATTTTGTCTTTCATGAGCTATGACCGAGCACCCAGGAATCCCTTCTAGAAAAATCAGCAGCATAAAGGCAGCCGTGATGGGAGGGGGCGTGGAGAGGCAGCACAGTAGCTTTTTGTGCTCGCACTGATGCCAGAATTGAAGCAGCACAGGTCAGGTTGTGCCACATTTCGTTTTTCTCTTCTAAAGAGCAAATGTTTTAGGATCCCGACTGTTCTCAACCAAAAACAAATCATATGAAAAAATGAGAAATGGCGTTCAACCAGGAAAAGTATAATAACATGGGAATATACATATAACCATGCCATACTAACAGTAGAAATGAAAAATCCCTAACCAGTTTGACTCAGTGGATAGAGCATCAGCCTACAGACTCAACGGTCCCAGGTTCGATTCCGGTCAAGGGCGTGTACCTTGGTTGCGGGCACATCCCCAGTAGGGAGTGTGCAGGAGGCAGCTGATCGATGTTTCTAACTCTCTATCCCTCTCCCTTCCTCTCTGTAAAAAAATCAATAAAATACATTTTTTTAAAAATCCCAGGAAGTGCAAGATCCATCAGTGTTTTGTGTGGTAAATAGTGGACGGAGAAATTGTTCCTGTTTATCCTGCTCAGTTCAACTCAGTGCTGGGAGCAAAGGCAGCTTAAGAAAATAAATACCCACACTTATTTTTCTTAACTAGTTCCTCATAAACACTAATCAGTGAGATGAAAGACTTTTATTATACTGCATGCACTCAGAATTAAAGATCTTTATTGGAGAGATATAAGTCAAAGTAAAAGAAGTATTATGAAATGTTTCATTGGAACTTGTGCCTGCTGTTTAACACAGGTTTCTTTGGAAAATGCAAGTACCAGTATATATTGAAATAACTGGATACAGTGCTAACTGTGGGAGATAATGTACCAAGGAAATTCTATTTTTAGATTTGCATGTCCATGGTTTTATTATTTCAATCTAGGCCAAAATTCCAGATTTAGAATATTTTCCACTCTCAAAATAGAACATGTATTAGTGTGTGAAATATATCTCAATAAAAAATGTTAAAAAACAAAATACGGCATATACAATCACAGGTAAAACAGCTATACCTTCAAGGACTGTGGCTTAAATTATGGCTCATTATTTAGGTCTCATCACCTCACTGCAGCATAATAAAAGTCTTTCACCTCATTGATCAGTGTTTATGAGGAACTAGTTAAAATACTAAAATTCCAGCACAGAGTATGTGCCTAAACATCAACATACCACCAAAACTCTGAGAATAGCTCACAACCATGATAATTTTGACCCTCAAAAACACAAGGGATGAAATTCTAGGGCAATAGAAGGGTTTTCCTGCCAGGATAGGGAAGGAAGGAATGGAAGGAGTGCTTGTATTCCAGCAACAGAAAGATGGTGTGAGGTCCAATGAACTGGACTTCCAGGGGAGGTGGCCGCCTGGGGCTGTTTCTCGCACTGGCCACCAGATGGTTGGACTTCCTGGATATGTGGCTGCTATGGCATGTGGGTGGGGGCAAAAGTGGCGTAGCCCCAGGAATGGAGAATGTGATGAGATGAAATATTAAGAAGCTACATTTCCACATCAGGAAGTGAACATATCTCACAGCCTAGAGTCACTTCATTGTTCCTTAAGACCTTTTCAAAAATATGCATTTAAAGTTGCCCTTAACAGATAAGGAGGAGTGAGAAGCAAAAATCTATCTAAAATAATCTGCTTTCTACATTTTTCCAAGTTTTATTTTTTTTAAATCATGCTACTCCTCTAAACCAATCTACTTGGCCTCCTGATATTATGGGAAAATGTGAGTACCGAATGGTCCGTGTTCGGCTTTCAATGGTATTGGACTTGAGGTGAGCTGGTCTATGGGTATGTCTGGCGTTCGGGTCTAAAGACCTGGGTTTGGCCCGCATACCTTGAATTTGCGACGTGGTCTCTGTCTCTGTTTCCTCAATGATAGAATGAAGATGTAAGACCCACTGCATCAGCCAGGGCTGGATCAGAGAATGGAAACCGTGCTGGTATTTCAGAGAGAGCGAACTCAGTGCAGGAAGTTTTGCCAAGCAGATGATGGTAGGGTCAGAAGTGACACAAGGGCCAGGGAGGCCAACCACAGCACGCAAGCTGACAGAGGGAAGGACAGAGGGACAGAGGGACAGAGGGGAGGAGAGTGGAGTCAGCCTAACTGCACTCACTGCAGGCCTGGCCAGCAGAATCAGAGACACAGTCATGCCCCTGGTGCTGAATCCTGGCAGCATGCCTGCCTATCCCCTGCTCTTCTACCCAGTGTCTCCTGCTAGCTGAGCTGGGCCAGAGCCAGCCACCTGGGAAGGCTGGGAAGCATCCTCAGTATAGAGCCTAAGAAGGTAACCTTCAAGGGACACAGAGCCCAACCGGGATAAGTGAGGTCTAGATTCGACAGCAAAACTGCCAAGGTTCCGCTCCCTGCACCACGGGCTGGGGATGAGCA
>PVJC01047471.1:0-12873 GCA_004026665.1 Murina feae
ATATATAATTGATTTTTAACAGAGAGGAAGAGAGAGGGATAGAGTCAGAAATACCAATGAGAGAGAAACATCGATCAACTGCCTCTTGTACACTATCCACTGGGGATGTACCCACAACCAACATATATGCTCTTGACCGGAATCAAAGCTGGGACCCTTGAGTCTGCAGGCTGACGCTCTATACACTGAGCCAAACTGGTTAGGGCTGAAACACCTTTTCTTAATGCTCATTGGCTAAGCTCCCTGTATGCCACTGGTAATATTCTTAGTAACTTGGGTAATAAGAATCCCTAAAGGTGATCTAGAGTTTTTCCACCTAACTCCTGAAGAAATAAAAAATGAAGGTCCACTGCTGGAGGGCTAAGAAATGTCATATCCTGCCCTAGCCAGTTTGGCTCAGTGCATAATGCTTCAGCCTGCTGACTGCAGTGTCTGGGTTCAATTCTGACCAAGAGCATGTACCTAGGTTGCAGGCTCCTCCCTGGCCAGGGCCCAGGTTAGGGCTCATGCAAGAGGCAACCAATCAAAGTGTTCTTCTCACTTAGATGTTTCTCTCTGTGTTTCCCTTCTCTTCCACATTCTCTAAAAATCAATGGAAACATATTCTCAGATGAGGATAAAAAAAAGAAAGAAAGAAATGTCATATCTTATGAAAGACACATCTTGAAAATGCCTAAAGAAAGCTGTCATTTTTTCATGGTGAAGGGACTAGAGTCTGTGTTGATGAAAACATCTTTCTTGGTGGCTGTGGTGATTGGCAGTGGCTGCAGCAGCAGAGTGATGGGGCTGGTGGCTTCCCCCGATTAGCCTGGTTGCCTCCCACAAAGGGAGGCCAGACTACGGCTTAGGCCCAATCCCCAAGGGGAGCAGGGAGCGGGCCTAAGCCATCAATAGGACATCCCCTGAGGGCTCCCAATATGTGAGAGGAGGCAGGCTGGGCTGAGGAACCCCTCCCCTGTGCATGAATTTCATGCACTGGGCCCCTAGTCTAATAAAAAAGTAATATGCAAATTGACCCTCACTCTGTTACACCTATGCCTCGCCCACCAGCCAAGCCTCACCCACCAGCCAATCAGAGCAGCTGTATGCAGATTAACCCAGCCAAGATGGCTGCCAGCAGCCACAGAGCTAGAGCAAACAGGAGGCTTCCGTTGCACCAGTGATGGAGTAAATTGCCTGCCTAGGCCAGCTGGGCCTCTGCTCAAGGCAACAATGTTTCAATTATAGAAGCCATGGAGCTGAAGCAAATAGGAGACTTCATTTCCTGCCTAGGCCTCCTCTCAAGGCAACAAAGTTTCAATTATAGAAGGTAAATAAATCCCAGAAACCTGATTCCAGCCAGCCTCGCTGGGACCTTGGGTCAATGGGAGCTGTAGGCAGCCTGAAAACAGCCCTCAACCCCTCACTCAGGCTGGCCAGCCACCCCAGTAGGGACCTGAACCCTGAAGGGACTGTGGGCAGCCTGAAAATGGCATCAGCCCCTCACCCAGGCTGACCAGACACGCCAGCAGGTTGACATCCCCTGAGGGGTCTCAGACTGCTTGAGGGCACAGGCTGGGCTGAGGGACCCTTCTGAGTGCACAAATTTTTGTGCACGGGTCCCCTAGTCTATAATAATAAAAGGGTAATATGCTAATTAGACTGGATGGCTGAACAGCAGAACAACTGTCTGGACAACTTTCCAGAGGACCTTCCAGATAAAGCATTGGCTACGAGGGCCGAATCCCTTGCACGAATTTTGTGCATCAGGCCTCTAGTTGGATTATAATTAATTTTAAGTCACCACCGTTTACAGAGATAACAGAACATCACCAACAGACCTTAAGCTTCTCCTGGCCCACCCCCTAGCGCTGGGTTCTATTTCACTCTCCCACGAGGATCCCTGCAGGGTGGGTGAAGGATCCGTTGGGGGGTGCAGTGTTGGGAAAGGCTCTGCAGGGGGGGTCTTCTGAGGCTCCACAGTGGGGGTGCAAGGCTGCATTCAACAGGGAAGGCTGCAGAGGAGACAGCTCCCCTGTTCCCACCACGAAGCTTCCTGCCTTCCTCTGTGGTGAGATGACCAGCGACAGAAATGTTATCGTTTCGTTAATTCCCTTTAACTTCAACCCAACCGCCTCCCTCGTTATTAAAACCACAGAGGATTTCCTCCTTCACCTGGAAAACTCCTATCCCCCCAGCGCCCTTTGCAGCCTCGCCTGACTCAGCTGCCACGCACTTCCAAGCCCAAAACAGAGCCCTGCCCTGGGGAAATGCAATGCTGTCGCACGTGTCATTTCAAATCGTCTAATTACTGCTCTAAAAGAAGAGTAAAAAGAATCAAGTGAGCCTCACGTTAATGAGACAGTTTATTTTACCCGGTATATCCAAAATAGTATCAATTCAACATGTAATCAGTATTTTTTAAATGCAGGGTGTCCCCATAAAAATGGATAACGCACGCTGACTCATTCATTCCAAAGGGTTAAATCTGAAAAAGAAACATCTCATCTCTAGCTGCTGTAAAGTATACACATTTTTTGGAGGGGGTACTCTATATTAATGAGGTATTTTACACTCTTTTTCTCATTCTACGTTTTCAGAATACAGTGTATCTTTTCTATTTAGCGCACATCTCAGCTCAGACTAGCCGCATTTCAAGTGCTCGGTAGCCACGTGTGGCTAATGAAAGCTCAGCCTAATATAACAGCTATTACCCCGAGATGGACTGGTGTGCTGGCATGTTCACCTGCCCTATTGGAGTGTCAGCCCTGGAGAACAGGATGATTACAGTGACCAGCTAATTGCAGCTGCATGGTAACTCCATGTTGAATTAATAAATCAGTGTCACTATTGACCACTGGCAAAATCAGCTGTGTTGTAGGAGAGGAGGGAAGGGGGATGTGTTTGGAATTAGGTATTTTTTAGAAGCTACCACAAGTCTCTTGCATTAGGATGCTCAGAAACAAGTCAGAAATAGAGATTGGAACTCAGGGAAGAACAGAATTAAAAACTAAGGTCACGGAGGCATGAGTTGGGAGTGTCTTCCTTACCAAGGAGGCACAAACACATCCATCCATGTGAAAGACCCTGCCCAAGGAATAGCACCACAGACATCATAAGAAAGTCATCCCAGCGTGCATAGGCACTGACGACTCCCCGCCTGTGATAGTCACCTGGAGCCTGCAGGTCCCAGACACAGTGGGGATGTAGTGGGATCCAGATGCAGAGTCCTTCTAGGAGCAGGACCATCCCTACCTGCTGAGTCCTCTCTCTTCCTCTCACCCAACCCTTCCAAATGATCAATGCTCTCAAACAGAAAAGGAAGTCTTGGCAAACTCCTTCATATTAGAGGAGTGTCTCTCAAGCTTTTTTTTTTAAAGAGCAGTGCTTATACATCCCCTGGGGATCTTGTTAAACTGTGGATTCTGACTCAGCCACTGGGCGAAGTGGTGGAGAAGCTGAAAGTCCACTTTTATAACGTGCTCCAGTGATGCAAGTGCTGCAAGCCCAGGTACCACACCTTGAGTAGCAAGGCATTATGGGTTAGAGACTTATGTAAAACACTACCCAAATTTGGGTTTTGACTTGTGTAAGAGAATCTCAGAAAGCCCTTTAGCACACAGAAATACTGTATGAAAATCTGAGGTATTGGATGAGATAAAATCCTCTTCTGAATTCTGTAAATAACCTCCCAGAAGTAGCTCTGCTTACAGATAAGGTCATCTAACTAGTAGGTGGTAGTTATGATGCCGTACAGATCACAATGGAATTGAAGTTGAACTTGAAGGATATCTATGTGATTTAATGATTTTCAATTTACATCTATGAACCTGTTTCCTTCTCTGTGAAGCAGATATAATATTACATAGCTCGCAGGGGTTCTTTGAATTAAAAAAAAATAGCATAGGTGATACTGCTTGACACATACTAGAGACTCCATAAAAGCTCATCAAATCTCAACCAAAATATCTTCCAGTTACCTCTGTGAAGACAGCACTGGGACAGAGATAGTGAAGTGAGAAAGGAAGTTTTTAAATGAGATATGTCTCATGTTAGGTTCATTAAGCCTCATTGGTTAAAATATTTATCCTCAACTCAATGCGTCCTCATGTATAAAAGCAATGCAAATACATTCCAAGCAAATGCCTTCAGGGAAAGGGCATAATTTCTTTCTCCTTTTTCTTTTAAATCATTTTTTATTTTTCAATTACAGCTGACATGCAATATTATATTAGTTCCAGGTATATTAGTACATCTCAATGATTATACATTATATAAGTTACTAAGTGATCATGCTAATAAATTTTGTACCCATCTGACAATATACATAGTTATTAGAATACTAGAAGCCCAGTAGACAAAAATTTGTGCACTCAGGGGAGTCCCTCAGTCCAGCCTGTGCCCTCTCGCAGTCTGGGACCCCTTGGGGGATGTCCACCTGCTGGCTTAGGCCCACTCCCCAGGCAATTGGGCCTGAAGCTGGCAGTCAGACATACCTCCAGCAGCCTTCAGAGGATGTCCACTCGCCAGTAGGGAGCAGGCCTAAGCTGTAGTCAGACATCCTTAATGCTTCTGAGGAGGCAAGAGAGGCTCCCACCACCATCGCTGTACTGGCAGCTGGCAGCCTGGCTTGTGGCTGAACAGAGCTCCCACTGTGGGAGCGCACTGACCACGAGGGACAGCTCCTGCATTGAACAACTGCCCCCTAGTGGTCAGTGTGTGTCATAGTGACCAGTCATTCCCAGTGGTTCTGCTGTTAGGGTCAATTTGCATGTTACCCTTTTATTATATAGGATAGAGGCCTGAGTCATGGGTGGGAGCTGGCTGGTATGCCCTGGAGAGTGTCCCACATCAGGGTGGGGGTCCCACTGGGGATCCTGGCCAGCCTGGGTAAGGGGTTGAGGGCCATTTTCAGACTGGCCACATTCTCTTCTGAGAGGGGAGTCCTACTGGGGTGCCTGGTCAGCCTGGGTGAGTGGTTGATGGCTGTTTGCAGGCTGGCCACAGCCCCTTCAGGGTGGGGGTCCCTGATTGGGTGCTTGGCCAGCCTGGGTGAAGAGCTGATGTTTGTTTGCAGGCTGGCCACAGCCCCCAGCCACCCAAGCTCCCAGCAAGGCTGGCTGGAAGCAGGTATCTGGGATTTATTTATCTTCTATAATTGAAACTTTGTTGCCTTGAGCGAAGGCCACAGCCAGCCTAGGCAGGCGGAAAGCTTGTCTTCCTCCATCACCGGGGCAACCAAGCCTCCTGTTTGCTCTAGCTTCGTGGCTGCTGGCCGCCATCTTGGTTGGGTTAATTTGCATATAGTCACTCTGAATGGCTGGCGGGCGTGGCTTGGGATGTAGCTGAGTGACACAATTAGCATATTACTCTTTTATTAGATTAGATTATTGACTAAATTCCCTATCCTGTATTTTACATCCTCATGACTATTCCATAACTACCAATTTGTTCTTCTTAATTCCTTCTCCTTTTTTACCCATACTTCTAACCACCCTACCACCTGGCAACCATCAAAATGTACTGTGTATCTATGAATCTGTTTCTATTCTGCTTGTTCATTTATTTTAATTTTCAGATTCAGTTGTTGATAGATATGTATTTATTGCCATTTATAGTTCATATTTTGATTTTTTTCTTCTTCTTTTTAAAGAAGGTCCTTTAACATTTTGTGTAATACTGGTTTGGTATTGATGAACCCCCTTAGCTTTTTCTTGTCTGTGAAGCTCTTTATCTGTCCTTCAGTTCTAAATTGTAGCTTTGCTGGGTAGAGTAATCTTGGTTGTAGGTCCTTGCTTTTCATCACTTTGAGTATTTCTTGCCACTCCCTTCTGGCCTGCAAAGTTTCTGTTGAGGAATCAGCTGACAGTCGTATGGAAGCTCCCTTGTATGTAACTGCTTTTCTCTTGCTGCTTTTAAGAGTCTCTCTTTGTCTTTAACCTTTTACATTTTAAATGTGATGTGTCTTGGTGTGGGCCTATTTTGGTTCATGGAGTTATATAACTTTTCCTTCAAAAAGTAAGAGAAGTTTTCCATCATTGTTTTTTCAAAAAGGTTTTCAATATCTTAATCTTTCTCTTCTCATTTTGGCATCCCCATGATGTGAATGTTGGTACACTTAAAGTTGTCCCAGAGGCTCAGTATACTATCTTCACTTTTTAAATTCCTTTTTCTCTTTGCTATTCTGGTTGGGTGTATTTTGCTTTATTATATTCAATTTGGATATAATCTGTTTTGATTCTCAGCTTCATCTACTCTACTGTTGAATTATTCTTCATTTTTGTCATTGTATCCTTCATTTCTGACTGGTTCTTATTTATGGTTTCCATATCCTTTTATTATGCTGTTAAAGTTCTCTCTAAGTTCATCTATTGTCCTAAGTTCATTGAGCATCCTTATAACCATTGTTTTAAGTTTGTCATCCAGTAGATTGCTTGCCTCTGTTTTGTTTTGTTCTTTTTCTGGAGTTTTATTCTGTTCCTTCATTTCTGGTATGTTTCTTTGACTCCTAATTTTCTAAGTCTCTCTGTGCTTGTTTCTATGCATTATATAGAGCTGTTATATCTCCTGAGTTTGGTAGAGTGGCTTACAGAGACCAGTGGCCTACAGGCACAGCTTCCCCGTTCATCAGAGCTGGGTACTTCAGGTGAGTCTTGCCCTCCATGAGCTATGTACACCCTTCTGTGTAGTTGATCCTTGATGGCTCATCAGTGGGAGGTATTTTCAAGAACTGACTGCAACTACCATGGAAGATCAACTTGGGGTGGATGGACCTACCCCAAGGAGCAAGAGTTACTTTAGCAGGACTCTGGTGCCCACTGAGTCCACTCCTTTAGTAGGTTGGGTGGTGCTTTGACATGGTCTGAAGCTATCCACCATGTATGCTGACTTTGGGGCTTCCAAGCAGGTGCAGGCCAAGGTTATCCACCACCTATGTTCTGCCCAGACAGAAATGCTGGCAGAGACCATTGTTCTTTTCTGAGTCCTCCCCACACAGAGCTGGCAGGTGAGTGCCCTGAGTCTCCATCAACTTGACTATTGCTATTCATCCTACCCTGGTGATTCCCTGAGACCCCCAACCTTCTTAACTTTCAGGCCCACCCTAGCTGTTTCCAGTGGCTTTTCCATACAAATGGCCTATGTTGGCTCAAGCTTCAGACTTTCCTAAAACCTTTTAAACCAGAAGCTACTAAACAATCTACAGATTGCTGCTACTTGTGCTGGGCTTTGAAGTGCCCAGGAGAGGCCCAACTGTAAACTAAGGCCAGAAGCCACTATTGCCAGGCCTAGGGCCACTTGGTGAGAGGTATGGGGCATGCCAATGCCAGATGCTTCTGGTTTAAAAGGTTTTAGGAAAGTCTGAAGCTTGAGCCAACGTAGGCCATTTGTATGGAAAAGCCACTGGAAACAGCTTGGGTGGGCCTGAAAGTTGAGAAGGTTGGGGGTCTCAGGGAATCACCAGGGTAGGGTGAATAGCGATAGCCAAGTTGAGGGAGAGTCAGATAGGGCACTCGCCTGCCAGCTCTGTGTGGGGAGGGCTCAGAAAAGAACAATGGTCTCTGCCAGCATTTCTGTCTGGGAAAAAGTTGTCCCTCCAGCTCTTTCCCTGATGCCAGACAATTCAGTTCCTCCCATTAGTCCCTGGAGCCTTTCAGGCTGCTGCCTCAGCACTGAAACTCAGAAAGAATGAGTCTAAGTAAGTCTCCGTGTGGTGCTCTTTAAGAGCAATGCCTGGGACTCCACAAGCCCTCCATCTCACTCAGCCCCAATCCCCACTGGCTTTTACAGCCAGCAGTTATGGGGACTTTCCTTCCTAGCACTAAATCCTGGGCTGGGTGGCCAGGTGTGGGGCTGGGACCCCTTGCTTCTTAGCTGAGACATCCCCTCCCAATTTTTATTTGCCACACATGGGTGTAGGACCAGCCTGTTCCACATCTTCACCCCTCCGACCAGTCTCATGTGGTTTCTTCATATCCTTCGTTGTAGGACTTCTGTTCAGCAATATTTCAAATGGTTCTGAATGATGGTTGTTCTGTCGTTTAGTTGTAATTTTGATGTGTTTGTGGGAGGATATGAGTACTGCGTTTACCTATACTGCCATCCTGAGGGCATAATTTCATCTTTACCTATTTTTATATTTCTTTACAGTTGCCATGAGAGCATTTTAATAACCTCCATGGAGTTGAAAGTGATGGAGGTAATTGCCATAAGTAATTTAAGGACTATTAAAGCTAACAAACCTCTCCTGTGAAATACCTTGTTAAGCAATAATCAGCAGAAAACACATAAAAATTGTATGTAGTGTAAATTCAAGCTCTTTTTCCAGTTAAGCTGAAGTGAAAATGTAATTACATTAAACATAAGTGGGGTGCAGATCTTAAAACGCTTCCTACTCCAGCCTGGGGTGGGCTCAGCAAAGATGCCCTGGGATGCTAATGAGATCCACTTCCTTCCTTCAGAAGAAGCAGACTCATCTCTGGTGTCATTCTCCATTATCTGAACTGGGGGGGGTTGGGGGGGGGCGGGGATTGCAGCTAATTTCCCATGCATGCTTCTTAAGGTTATACATCTGAGCATTTCTTGGCACAAAGTCCCCAGGAATCTAGGTTCTACCTTGGATCAGCTAATCACTAACTGTGTGACCTTGAACAATTCCTTTTGAAAAAATATAAAAAATTTAAACAAGAGTTGCTTGTTTAGTCACGCTCTCTAGGCCTGGGAATAGAGCATGGGAATGGAATGTGACTTCCCTAGCATCCCAAGATGATTAGTTCTGAGATAAGGGCCTGACCAAGATGTTTTTACAGCCAACTCTTACTCCCCTTCTTGATAAGAGCCAGGCCGAGATGTTTTATTGTTTTACAGCTGGCTCTTACTCCCCTTTGCTGATAAGGACCTAGCTAAGAAACCTCACAGCCAAACTTCCCCATTTGTCTTCCCGGTTTGCTGATTAATAAACAAAGGCTCCTTATGAAAGCTTTTACTAGGCACCAGGTTCATCCGTTGTGTCAGCTCCCCCCCCCGCTTAGCCTTGTAGCTTTTGCCTATATAAGCCTCAAATTTTTGCTGTGGGACGCTTAGCTTCAGGCTCTTGCATGAGCTGTGAGCTGAGCCCAGCGCGCTGAAATAAACCTCGGGCCTTTTGCAGCAAGTGTTCGTCTCCTGTGGTGATTGGGGTCGCTGTCATCTCCAGTGGCAAAGGGGGGTCCGGGCCCAGGCCTAACACTTTCACCTCCCTATCAATGAACTACTGCAATTATAAAACAAAAAGGGTTTGTTTTGTGCCCTCAAAGATATCTTCCAGCTCTAAAATGCTTTGATCTTAAATAATGTCTGTACTCAGAAACCACTTTTCTGCCTATTTTAACTATTAAAATATAACCATAAATCAAAAGTAAGGCAAAAAAGAAAACCACCATGAAAAGTACAAACTGAGTTACCAAGTCCATAAATTGTATACATCTCAGAACCTGGTAGGCTGGTGCTCAGAATCAATTTATTCTTTCTTCATACACTGGCCTAGTAACCTGATTGCCCTGTGGGTTAGGCTTGCAATGCATTTGAGGGACAGAATAGAAGGAATAGGCAAGAACACTGACACTAATAAGAAGCCAAAGCCCAAAGGAGAAAACAAATCTCCAAGAGGGTAGAACTTTATCTGATCCACTGCTAAATACCCAACCAGGCGCACAGTACACACGGGGTTGGCTATTCAATAAATGTCGAACAAATGAGAGGAAGCAATATTTACAGGAAGTAGACACATTTTTTTTTAACTTGCAATGGTCAGAGAACACTTAAATCAAGCACAGATGACTATACACACCCTAAGAGCCTCCTAAAGACTTTTCCACACTGCAAATGTGGAAGACAGCAGGGGAACTTTAAACTGTGCTTAGTAAGCTCTCAGATGGCAAATAATTGTCTGGTTGAACATGGTAGATTGAGCACAGATGTTTGCCTCTGTTACCTCCTAGTATCCCACTAAAATGAAGGTAGAATGAGGTGTGTGTATGAGAGAGAGAGAGAGAGAGAGAGAGAGAGAGAGATCTGAGACAAGAAAGGACTCACTGTGGACAAGAGATGTCAGCCAACATTTGCAAGGTAAAATGCATCCAATTAAAATAATCAAAGCTGATAAAGCAGAACAGCAGGGCTGGCAGAAGGGCCCATGAGAAATCAGCCAGTCGGGCCTCAGACCCCTGGAAAGACTCAGAAATCAGAGGCAATTTATAAGGGGCATATGGAGCTGGGCTGCAAATGCGAAGTCTATGAAGAGAGGGGTTAAATTCTCAGGTTCCTTCTCCCACTTCAGTCCACAGAGAAAGGGATCCAGAGAACATCCAGGACCACAGTAGATGATAGAGAAAGACACACCTCAGAACAAGGACATGAGTGACAGTCCGCCCACAGAACAGTGAGGCCCAGAGGCCCTTTCTATGTGGACTCTAAGAACAAGCACCTTAAGGATTCATTTCCTCTCATCCAAGAAAACAGAAAGGACCCAGAGAAAAGATCTCTAAATACTGAGACTCAGTGTTTATACACTCAGTATTTACAAACACTACACTCTCACAAAGGTTTCATCGTGAGTCAGCCACAGCATGTTAAAAAGCCCTGTTCCCCCCTTCCCCTCCCCCACCCCCGCCCCAAAATGATCTATCTGCTCCAATAAAATATTCTCAAGTAAAAACAGACCAAAAACACTGGAAGCAAGCCTCCCATAAGAAAAACCTAGACCACCCTGACCAGATGGCTCAGTGGATAGAGCATCGGCCTACGGACTGAAAGGTCCCAGGTTCGATTCTGGTCAAGGGCATGTACCTTGGTTTGTGGGCACATCCCCAGTAGGAGGTGTGCTGGAGGCAGCTGATCGATGTTTCTCTCTCATCGATGTTTCTAACTCTCTATCTCTCTTCCTCTCTGTAAAAAATCAATAAAATATATATATTTTTAAAAACCTAGACCAAAACAAACTAACAAAAGGAAATCAAGACAGTGAAGGAAGAAAACTTTGAACATAGGAAAATAACAAGATTCATCCATGACAAAAGAACAGGATGCCATATTTTATAAGGCGCAGGAAACGAATTAGAAAGTATAACATTTGAAAATATGATACTTGGAATAAAAGATTTAACAGAGAAAAAGTCAGTAGAAAGTTTAGAATGCAATTAAGGGTTTTTCTCCAAAAAGACAATGGGATAAACAATTGGATCTAAAAGGAAGTTTGAGTATCAATTCATCCAGGTAGCCTAACCAGGTAATCGAGTTCCAGAAAAACAGAGTCAAGTAAAATGAAGAGGAAACTATCAAAATATTGATGCACAAAAAAATTCTCATAGCTAAGAGACATGAATATTCAAATTAAAACACCTATGTATAGCACAGTGAATAAAGAGATCCCCACATCACCTTCACATCGTTGTGGAATTTCAGAGCATCAGGGATAAAGAGAAGATACTAAAATCTTCAAGTCATAAATAACTAGTTCACATAAACAACCAAAGTCTGGAAATGGAAATATTACCTGTCCACTCAAAAACACAGTCAAAGCTAAATGTTAATGGAGCAACAACTTCAATTTTTTGTAAAAAATTCTGCATCCCAGACTTCTATATGCAGTCAAATGATCAATTACGTGTGAAGGGAGAATAATGCTTATTAACATTTTTCTGTGTCTCCAAAAAATATTTCTCATACATGCTTTCTCAAGAAGCTACTGTAGACATGCTCTACTGAAATCAGGGTATATACTATGGATAAAAATGAGTGGGATTTAGGAAATGAAATACATCTTAGAAGAGAGGCAAAGGGAAGAGGCAGGAGCACATCTGTATGGCATTCTTAGAGCACAACCTGGCCAGATAAGAGCAAGGAAACAGAAAACTCTTAGACAAATCTCTCCAAAACCCAAGAAAGGCTGATGCCTTGAGCTGGGTGGGAAGTGATTAGTTATTGGGGTTGGTGAGTTTGAAAATAATTTGTGATAGGAAGACTTGTAGACAAATAAGCAGATGAGAAAATATGCAGTAATTATTAACTCTACTAAGGAAAATATTTTGAACAAGGAAGAAAATGTAATCACAAAATACTAGATGGAAAATAGGCAAACATTTTGCTTTGCTTTAACTAACATTTTTTATATAATTACTAGAGGCCTGGTGCACAAAATACATGCACAGGTAGGGTTCCTCTGGGTGGCAATTAGAGCCGATCAGGGCCTTCTGGCTGCTGGGCAGGGCCTCCTTTGTTCCATGCTGCCCCTGGCAGTCAGCGCACATCACAGTGAGCGATTGAACTTCCAGACTCCCGATCAAATTCCCCAGGGGACAATTTGTATATTAAGCTTTTATATATATAGATATTTGGAAAAATTAAGGAAAACAAAGGTGTTTGCTCTTTAAAAATGTGAAATCATCTTCATAAGAAGCCAATAAAAAGTGAACATGGTATCCCAGCTGGTATGGCTCAGTTGTTGAGGGTAAACCTATGAACCTCTTCAGGCAACATGCCCAGGTTGCAGGCTCAGTCCTCAATAGGAGGTGTGCAGGAGGCAGCCAATCAATGATTTTCTCTCATTATTGATGTTTCTAACCCTCTCTCCCTCTCCCTTCCTCTTTCTGAAATCAATAAAGACATACTTTTAAAAAGTGAAAATGATGAAATTTGTGAAAGCAAGAACTAAAGAGTTTAGGAAGGAATGGGGCATGGGATGATTGTTTTGCTTTCTTTTCTTTAATGGACTTCTAATCCTCTTTGATTTGGGTAAAAATATCACTTTAATAAAAATTTTAAATGACTCTGAAAATGAACTCAGATGTCATAAACAGCCTAACTCAAACCAGTGATTGTGCTAGAAGTCCTCATTTAAAGAGTGGAATGTGCTGCCAT
>PVJC01047472.1:0-12889 GCA_004026665.1 Murina feae
TGACTTTGGCAAGGCCCTTAACCTCCCTAAGCCTCCGTGTCCTCACTATAAAGTGGGGAGAAGGAAAGAATCTTCCCCTACAAGTCCTGCAAACATTAAACTCAATAAATGTGAGTCCTTCCCTTGAGGAAACATGTTAACTAAGTCTCTCCAAAAAGTATGGGTGCAAAAGGTCATGGCTGGTATCAATTCACAAATCCAGAGCAGTAAACCTAGGCACCAGGGGGGCAGGTCAGAGTGCAGTCACCAAATCTCCATGTTCCCCACCTTCTAGGTTCTGTCTCTCCCCAGAGGGCCGCCCCCCTCACTGGAAGGAGCTCTGGAGGGGAGGGCAGGCTCTTACCCCGGCAGCTCACGCAGGCTGTGCACCGGTTGGCCCTGTCCAGGTAGTAATCCTGCTGGCACTGCTTCCTGCAGTGGGATGGCCCCTGTGGGCACAGATGCTCCAAGGAGAACCCTGGAAAAGAAGCAGAGAAGCTCCAGGTCAGGCCACCTTGGTGAACTCTCAGGGGCACCCCTTCCACTCTCATCCCTGAAACCTTCCCAGCAACACTCCTAAACCCCCCAACATGTCAGTGCAACTCATGATGGAGGCGTTGATGTCCAAGAGGGCAGACCTTGCTGCTGGTCACCTGGCAGGCAAAGCAGCACGGGTTTGGGAGAAGAGCTGGGCCTGGATTCCAGGGCTGCCACATGCTAAGTGGGTAGCCTTGGGCAAGTTACAGGGACCACAGGGGTACTAAGTTAATAATAGGATCCCTGAAAGGATTCAAGGGACTGTGAAGACAAGCATGCGTGCAGTCCCACAGCAGTCCAGGCGCACAGCAGGCACTGGGCGAGCACTGTTTGGGGTTTTGTTTTTTACTATATTTTTAATGACTTCAGAGAGGAAGAGAGAGGGGGAGAGAGAGACAGAAACCTCACTGATGAGAGAGAATCATCAATTGGCTGCCTCCTGCACATCCCACACTGGGGATCAAGCCCACAACCTGGGCATGTGCCCGGACTGGGAATGGAACCATGACCTCCTGGTTCATAGGCTGACACTTCACTGAGCCACGCTGGCTGGGCAGGAGCACTGTTCTTATTATTCTCTGGGGTCCCCTGCATTGTGGGGACTGGGGAGCCATAGTCCTAATCCAGCCTGACTGCGAGGCTGGCAAAGCACCCAGCAGTCCCTGAAACCGAATGCATGGGGCAGATGTGTTGGGAAAGTCCCGACACAGGGTCCAACAGGGTCTTCACCTGTCCTGCCCCACTTTACGTCTGTGCGTTCTAGCCTGGAGGTCTCCCACAGCCCTTCACTTGAGCGTGTGACCCAGGCAGGCCAATCAGAATGCTTCATCCTTCAAAATTAGCTCGTGACCCAAGCAGACCCATCAGAATGCATCTTCTTCAACACTGTGATTGGTTCAGGGGACCCATTCCAGCCAATGAGCACATCCCTCAGTTTCACAAAAGCTACGGGAAAAGAGCCCTCTCTTTGCTGTTTCCTGGTTCAAAGGGCGATTTGGGCCAGAGCTGCCCTGTCCTGGCTGCTGCAGCTTGGGCTGGGTCCGCCTGAGAAGGAGATGACTCAGAGGCCAAGAGACACCGAGAAATGGACTCCCGATGACGCCATTCGAACCTGAACCTGCAGCGCCATGGGTTTCTCTGTTTCTGAGCCCACTGTTTCTCTTTTGTCTTGTTTGGACCTGAGTTGGGCTTCTGTTAGTTACAACCAAAAGGCTCTAGACCAGGGGTTCTCGGCATTGCCCGGCCCCTTCGTCATGAGGGGAAGCCTGTGGACACTGCTCAGAACGCTGTTTTCAGCGACTCATTTGGGGGTGGGATTTTCCCGCTCAACTCACAGCTACTGAGCGGCCGGGGCGAGGGCACTGCTAGAGACACTGAAGATAAGGCCCCGCTCCCACGGAGCTTAGCTCACCCTCCAGCCTGGGGAGCCACGTGGAGGTCAGCACGTTCACTTCCAACGTGGATACGCGCTGAAGAGAGGAAAGCAGGAGCAGGAGGGGGGAGCAGCGGGGATGGAGAGGGAGCCCTCGGTCTGCCGGCCTCACCCGGCCCACAGGACAGAGGGGGCTGCCGAGAGGTTCCAGGCAGCGGGCACTGAACCGGCAAAGGCCCTGAGGGAGGCCTGAGCAGAGAACAGAGAGGCCGCAGGGGCTGGAGCAGACGGAGCCATAGCACGATGAGTGCTGAGTCATTTCTCCTTCCTTCTTTCCCGTATTCCACAGAGGTCTTCTCCGCTATCACTTTCATAACCAGAAACAAAGTGGTTCAGAGAGGCTGCCAGTTGTGGTGCCGCTCTCAGAATCGGTTCCCAAGTGTCCTCTGTCCCCATCCGCCTCCAGCCACCTCTGCTCCGGCCTCTGAGCAGCGGCTTCTGACTCCAAATGCTCTGTCTGTCCTAACATTTCCGTCACTGCTCTCACCTCTGCCTCAGCCTCGGGGCAGCCAGGCAACCCCAGCTGCTTGGGCCCCAGAAAATGCCCAAACTGAGTCTGGGCCGCAGCTCCCCTCCTCACTCCCCTTCAGGCCCTGTGCTTCTGCCATATGGAACCCCACCCATATGGCATGAGTGCCCCCCCGCCCTGCTCACTCCAGGCTTTGGCATCCTCCATGCCCTCTGACCAGAGCCCTCCTCCCTACTCCCACCTTGGCTGGCACAGCCCTGCTCACCCTCAGGACGCCTTCGGGTGCTGACTCCTCGAGGAAGCCCCCCCTGAATGTTCCAACCAGGCCAGGTCCCCCAGGAGCATGTTCCCACAACTCCCAGCAGCACCACCCTAGATGCTAACAGCCTGTTGGAGGGGCTTCCCAGCCCACAGGCCCCCTCCTTGGGGAGCCGCCCCCGTCCCACCTCTGCCCCCAGCAGTGGCCCAGGGCAGTCCTGGCTCGGGGACCAGAGCGGAGGTGAACATGTGGACTCATCTGGGCCCTCAGATGCTTTGTCCTTGGCTTTGGAATTGGGGGTGAAAGATGTTTGCCTGGTGTTTCTCCTATTTCCCTGGAGAACTGCAGGCGTGGAGGGGAGCTGGGGGCCAGCCAGGCTTGGCCAGGGGCAGGGAGGCCTCCTCTCCTCCCTGCTCACCGCCCTGGCAGAAACCCTCTGCTCCTGGCACAAGGTGGACACACTGCCTTGGCCCCAATCACACCGTGCTCTCCAGCTGGCATCAGGCCTGGCTTCTCACAGCCCCCCTACACCTGGGCAGGGAGGCCCCTCCCTGTGGGCAGCGGCTCGGGGCCCAAGCAGGAAGCTGGTCCAGGAAGCAGGGTGCAGAGTAAGCGAGGGGTTTGGGCTCCTCTTGGATATGCTCTGCTGCCTCCCAAATGCAATGCCGTGGGGTCAGCACCAAATAAGATGGAAGGGCTCGGAGTCCCGAGTTAGACGGCCACATGTGAGCCCCACCTGAGCCACTGGCTGGCCCGTGACCACGGACAAATCCCTGAGCCGACCGTGTTCCCCATCCAGGTCAGTGAGCTAATATGTAGGCAAAGGGCCCAGCAGTGGCTGGCCCGGAGCACGCTCCATCAGTGTCAATCACAGCCGCTGTTAGGAAGCAGCGAGTGAGCTCCCCGTCACCGGGGGTGTGTAAGCAGAGAGCTGGGGATCAGCTGTCAAGGATGCTGGGAAGGGCTTTAGAGGCCTGGGCCAGAGGAGGGGTTCGGTGACATCTGACTTCTCAGTTTCAAAGGTCCCCAGTTTCCTTCCTCAGCCAACCCGCCCCCGCGCCTGCCACACAGCTGAGCGCTGATGGTGGAGGAGGGCAGCAAAATGTCAGAAATTTCCCAACACACGGAGGAAGGGGTTTTTGCGGGTTTTTCGTTTTTCCTCTCTTGTCTGCCCGGAAGCACAAGGTCAATAAAACTCCACCAAAATGCCCCTCCCACCACAGCAGCGTAAGGTACTCAGCCAGCCCCAGTCACTACAGGGCCGTGGGGGAAGGGCGCCTCTCCTCCCAAGTCATAGCGTCTAAGTGGAGGGAGGCTGGGACTGGATGTCTCTCTGGCAAGGCTCCACCAGGTTGGGGTCGTGGGAGCTGGAGGATGTGGGAAGTGTCTGCCTTTCTCGCTGCAGCTGGGATGGTGGGACAGACGGGTAGTGGATAGGGGGCGGGTGGCCAGGAGAATGGGGAGAGGGATGGGAGGGAGAGGAAAGACAGCAGGAGGGCCAGTGGGCCATGCTCAGGAACTCTGGCTGCAGTCAGCCTGGGAGAGACAGGGTGTGGCCTGGAAGAGGCAGGGTACGACCAGCCACACAGCTCGGGCTGGGGAGGGCAGGCTTCCTGGAGGAAGGGGTGCAGGACTGCAGCAGGGGGAGGCAGTGGGGGAGGGCATCCCAGGTGCCCACAGGCATGGACAGAGGCCCAGAGACGGGGAAAGGTCACCGTAGGTCCAGAGGACACCAAGCACAGCAGCTCCTACAGAAAAAGCTGGAAAGGTGACCAGTGGCCTCACTGTGAGAAGGAGCAATAAACAATGTCTGATGGCTGCATGGACGAATGGATGGAAAGGGGGTGGGGAGGAGTGGGGATGGATGGGAGGGTAGATGGGAGTGGGGGGGGCCCTATGGACTGAGCTGTGTCCCCTCCAAACCCATATGTTGAAGCCCTAACTACCAATGTGACTGTATGGGAGACAGGGCTTTGGGAGGTCATTAAGGCTAAATGGGGTCATAAGGATGGGGCCCTAATCCAACAGGATTGGTGGCCTTATTAGAAGAGAAAGAGATCTCCTCTCTCTCTCTCTCTCTCTCTCTCTCTCTCTCTCTCTCTCTCTCCCCATGAGAAGGCAGCTGTCCGAAAGCCAAGAAGAGATTTCTCACCAGAAACCAAGCCCTTGAAACACCTTGATCTAAAGACCTGTAGTCTTAAGAACTGTGCGAACATAAATGTCTTTGGCCTAAGCCCCCCAGGCTCTGGTATTGTGCTATGGCAGCTTGAGCAAACTGAGACAGATGGCTAGATGGATAGGGGATGGGAAGAAAGATGGGAGAGGGGAGGAGGGGGATCTGAGGAGATGGCAGGAGGGCCAGTAGATGAGCTAGTGAGTGGGTGAAAAGATAGGTGAGTGGACAGGCAGGAACATGGGTGGGTGGGTGGCCTGCCAGTTAGGCACTGCGGGCACAAACACTAAAAACAGACAAACACGGGGACCCACCTGACATATAGATCAAAACCAACACTAACCCACAAAATAAAGGCAAGAAAGGCTATCACAGTTCTACTTTTTCCCTCTAATGATGGAGTAACTTTTGGAAATAGAAAATATCCAATTCTTTCCCTAAATGCTTCTCTGGGTCCTCCGTGGGCCTGAGCATGGGCTCCTTGGACCCTCATGGTCTGGGAACAGATGGATCAGGGTTCCCACTCAGTTCAGGCCATAGATCCCCAGTGATCTGTGCCCTGTGGCCTGTCACCCTCCAGACAGCAACACTTGGCGGCCTAGAGAGTGGGCATCCAGGTCCGGAAATGAAGGGCGGTCAGGGTATATCGGCAGCTTGACTCTGGGGTCACAGAACCCTGGCTCCAGTCCAGCCAGTTCTTCCATTTCCCAGTTCGTGACCTTGGGCAAGTTGCTGAACCCTGCAGCACCCCCGTCGCCTCATCTGCAAAATGGGAACCCTACAGGGTTATTGTGAGGATCTGATGAGACGAGGCAATGCGTGTGAAGGCCTCAGCCTAGTGCACATGTAGTACGTGCTCCATGAGGGGCAGCTATTCATTAAAAACAAGAATTCACAGCCCAGCCAGGGTGGCTCAGTGGTGGAGCGTCAACCTATGAACCAGAAGGTCAGGGTTCGATTCCCAGTCAGGGCACATGCCCAGATTGCAGGCTCCATCCCCAGTGTGGGGTGTGCAGGAGGCAGCCGATCAGTGATTCTCTCATCGTGGGTGTTTTTAGCTCTTTCTCCCTCTCCCTTCCTCTCTGAAATCAATATATATAACAAGAACTCATGGCGGGATGGCCTTCAGAATTGATAGTCAACATGGCAGTGATGACGATGGCTCCCGTCTTGCCCACACCCCAATCCTCTACCCCAGCCCCAGCACCCCACTCACCCCCAGGGCAGCGGTAACAGCACCTCCCGGAAGCCGTGTCATAGTAGCGGTTGGGGTCTCCAGCACAGGAGTCCGTGGGGGCTTGACCCTGGAGGGTAAGACAAAGTGGTGAGGCCCAGACACCCATCTTCCCTCCAGACCCTCAGATTCTAGGACGCCAGGTCTCCACTCACTGTCAAGGTCAGAGAAATCAGGACGGAAACACCTGTTCTCATGTCTCCTCGAACTCCAGCCTCCGTAACTCAAGACGCCCTGGTTGAGCTTCAACTTATGAACCAGGAGATCACAGTTCAAGTCCCAGTCAGGGCCCCTGCCAGGGTTACCAGCTCGATCCCCCATGTGGGGCAAGCAGGAGGCAGCCGATCAATGGTTCTCTCTCATCATAACTCTCTCCCTCTCTCTGAAATCAATAAAAATATATTTTGAAAAAGAGAGAGAGACAGGAAAGTCTTGCTGCAAGTTTGGGGAAGGACTTTTGTCCTTCCTGGTAGAATGAAACGGAGGCATGAAGCAGGTCTCTGGGTTGACCCACAACCAGGAGCTTCAGGAACCAAGGGTGGAGGAGGGGAGAAGACCAGGTGGGAGGGAGTGTCCCACTAGTGTACCTACAGCAGCCCTGATGGTGCCTGACAGACAGGAGGGGGCCACCTATGGGGTGCGTGGGGTGGGGCCCGCTTGGTTCAGGGGAGAAAATCAGAAGCCACTTACCCCCACCCCAAAGGCCTGGCTGGGGCCTTCTCTGCTCTTCTCTCCACTCAAGGGAAAAGTGAAAATTAAAAACATTGTTCTATTAAGGTCAGAGAGCAGCCAGGAGGCCCGAGTAACAGGAGGTGGCTGGGTACAAGGAATGTGCATTACATTCTTTTCTTTTTGCTCACCTGAAACATCACCACATAAATCTGAGATAATAAAGGTAACCTGATGTTTGCATACCTCCAATCACGTGGCCTGAGCACACCCAGCCTCCTCCCTCCAGGGAACCAGGCTGCTGGGCCTCTCGAGGAGCAGGGATCTGCTGGGACCACCTAGTTCCTCCCTGGCCCAAACCATCCACCAAGTGAGGGTTCAGCCCTGCTGGGCCTGCTGAGTGCGGGGAAATTTCTGGACCTGGGTCTGGGCTTTCCCTGCCCAGCCTGCTCATCTCATCAACAGCTATGGGCTCCCCAGGGCCCGGGGACAGAGGAGGGGAGCCTGGCTGCCCTTCACCTCCTGCTGCCACACCCCAGCCCATTGGAGGGGTGTACGAGGCAGAGAACAGGGAGCTCACTGTATCTAGTATCACTACCCCAGTCGCACATCTCCTTTCTGCCACCCAGCCCTTCGAGGCCAGATCACCAACCCATGTCACAGGTGAGGAAACTGCACATGAGAGGTGCAATCACCCACCCAAAGTCACACAGCAGCTAAGTGCATAGAGGAAATTGGAGCTTCCCTGTGCTCCCAGTTCTCTCCCCCTCTCTGGGTCCCAGGTTTCCCCCATCTATATATATAAAACCTTAAGTGGCCATCACAACCAAACAGACAACCAAACAGGCTGTGTGGGGCAACCAGACCAGCAGGGGGGTCAGTGAGGGGCGACCAAATGACTGAGCAGCAGGCTGCGTGGGGCGACCAGGCCCACAGGAGGGGCAGTTGGGGGCAACCAGGCCAGCAGGAGGGTACAGTAAGGAGTGACCAGGCTAGCAGGGTCAGGGAAGTTGGGGGCGACTAGGCTGACAGAGGGGGCAGTTGGGGGTGACCAGGCCAGCACCAGGGGGGCAGTTAGGGGCGATCAGGCAGGCAAGCAGGTGAAGAGTTAGGAGCCAGTGGTCCCGAATTGTGAGAGGGATGTCTGACTGCTGGTTTAGTCCTGGGGATTGGGCCTAAACCAGCAGTCGGACATCCCCAGAGGGATCCCAGATTGGAGAGAGTGCACGCTGGGCTGAGGGGCCCCTCCCATGCATGAATTTCATGCATCAGACCTCTAGTCCTATATAATAAAAGCCTAATATGCAAATGGACCGAACGGCAGAATAACCAGTTGCTATGATGTACACTGACCACCAGGTGGCAGACGCTCAATGCAGGAGATGTTCCCAGCCCACAGGCCCTAGGCCAGCCAAGGCAGATGCTGGGGGTGGGGGGGGGTGGGGGGGGGTGGGGGGGGGGTGGGCACCAGATTGCCCTGCCAGTCATCCCACAGATCAGCGCTGATCACCAGCCAGGCTTAGGGACCCTACCCGTTCATGAATTTTATGCACCGTGCCTCTAGTTTTAAATGAAAATGTCCTAAGAAGGGCCTATCGTATCTGTGGTCTTTCTACAAAAAGTCCAAAATCTGAACCAAATCATGAGGAAACATCAGTTAAAGCCAAACCGAAGGCCTTTCTACAAAGCAACAAGCCTGGACTCTTTAAAAATGCCAACGATGAAACGAAGAAAAGCTGTGGAAAGTTCCAGAGTAAAGAAGACTAGAGAGACGGGACGACTAAACACAATGTCTGGGCTGGACCCCGAGTCGAGGTGGAAGGCAGGTATCCTGTAAAGGAGAGTTTGAGGTGCTGAGGCAGTGTGAACGAGGACTTTAGGTCTGATTATGTTGTACCCATGTCGAATGCCTGAATGTGAACTTAAGGCAGAGATGCCCTTGTTGGAGAAGATGCCAATATGTTTAGGGGGAAGGATCAAAACGTCTGCAACAAACTTTCAAATGGCTCAGTAAAACATAATAATAATAATGTATATACATTTAGAGAGAGAAATAAAACAATTGTATAAAACCACATGGGTAGCCCTAACCAGTCTGGCTCAGTGGATATAGCGTCGGCCTGGGGACTGAGAGGCCCCAGGTTCGATTCCAACCAAGGGCATGTGCCTTGGTTGCAGGTACATCCCCAGTGCGGGGTGTGCAGGAAGCAGCTGATCCATGTTTCTCTCTCATTGATGTTTCTAACTCTCTATTCCTCTCCCTTCTTCTCTGTAAAAAAATCAATAAAACATATTTAAAAAACAAAAACCACATAGATAAATAACAACTCAACAATAAATCTGTGTAAGGCCATGGCTTGCCACCAGGGGGAACAGTCTTCCTGCCGTCCAGAGGGGCAATTGTAGCCCATCAGAGCCCCACCAAGGGAGTAGAGGACTGGGGGTCTCCGTCTCATATGGGGCTTATGGGGAAAGGGGCTAGCTCCCCTAAACCTATGGAGGTGCTGGGCCCCAGCTCCCCCAGACATTCCCAGAGATGTAGGTGGGGTCGAGGTGGGGGCACCACTCAGCCCCTCCCTCGACCCCACTCCCACTGAGCTGGCCTTCTCTGGCAGAGACACTGGGGAGTTTTTTTGTTGTTGTCTATGATGTCATCATTTTACAGGCACACAGAAAATGGGGTCAATGCAATGCACTCATGTAGACGTAGCCACAGCAGTTATTGAACCCACAGCCCTGTGGGGCCCCATTACCATGGAAGCTAGTCTGTGAGCTGAAAGAGCCGTCTGAGCTCACACCTGGTGGCGGGTCAGGAGCTGAGTCCAGGTCAGCTGACTCCTGACCACCACACAAGCGCATGGAAAGCACCTACTGTGTGCCAGAGAGCTGGGTGGGCCCTGGGCGCCCTCCAGGCCACCCCACCTTCCCAGAGTATCCCCATGCTATAAGTAGAAAGAGGTGGCATCTGGGGACCTGAGCTTCGCCCTTGCAGCACTGTCTGTGGTCCCCAAGACCTGGTCCAGTCTCATGCCCCAGGCACAGCGCTCACCCCCAGCTCCATTCCTCACTCCCTCTGCCTTCTCTCCCATCTTCCCCACTGCCCCACCCTCATGGTCTCCCACTGCCCACTCACAGGGGTCCCTCACCCAGCCCAGCTCCTGGCAGAGAGGGCAGCAGCCTGGGCATCTATGTTAGTGGCAGCTGGGGAAGTCTGACCTCCTGGATTTCAAGGGCCCCACAAGATTCCACTGGCCATGGGCCCAGCCTCCGGACAGTCCATCAGCTCCTGCTGCCCCTGGGGAAGGGGAGACACAGGTGGCCTGGGCTCTGGCCATGGCCTGGGAGGGAAGCGGGGACAGAGCGGGGAGAGTGGAAGGGGGAAGCCCGAGGCCTGGATGGGGGGCTTTTGGGTGGGGTTCCCCGGCAGGTTTGAGGCAGAGCAAGGTGTCCGCAGGGTGATGAGCTGTGCAACCAAAGGCCTGTGGCTCACCCTTAGTGGCATCAAGATAAAGAGAGAGTGGCCTGAAACCTTCCCATTTCTAGGCCTGTCTGGTTTCAGGTTGGTTTGCTTTTCCCTATAAAACCTGGTAAAATCACTTTCAGAAAGCCCCACCTGGCTCAGCTAGGAGAGAAATGGGGGCTGGGCCACACCTGTGGCAGCTGAGCGTCTGCAGCGGGGAGGGAGCTCTGGGCTGGAAGAGTACAATCAAACACGAAGGCGTCAGATCTGGGCAGAGCTGGGAGGTACACCCCAAATCCCTCCTGAGGGGCCCTCACCTCTATTACTTAAGGTGAGGAACCTGGGCCCACAGCATTAGCATCCCTTGTGAACTTGCTCAAAATGCAGAATCCCAGGCGCCACCCTACACCTACTATCTATCCCATTTTACAGATGGGGAAACTGAGGCACAGAGTGGTCAAGAAACTTGCCTAAGTCACACAGCCAGTGTTAGAGCCTGAGTCATCAGCCTCTTACCCACCAGCCTCTCCTGTCCAGTTCTGCCCTCAAATCCACCAGCTCTTCCTCACCTCCCTACCACCTGATCTTGACAGTGGCCGTCTAAGGGTCTTCTCACACCCACCCATCCCCCATAGCCCACTCACAGTGCGACGCCAAACACACATCTACTCCCCTCCCCTCCCCCCACGGAAGACACTCAGATTGAAGCCCAACGTCCTGACAATGGCCCAGGAGACCCGGCCCCTGGCCCTGGCTCACCTGGGATGTGCATCCTCTGGCACCTGTCCCTCCAGCCTCCTCCCCATCCCCACTTACACCCACCCTCTCCCTCCCTCCAGCAGCCTTGCACACGCTGTTCCCCTGATCACCCCATTCCCCTTGTCCAGAACACCCCAACTCATCCTTTAGGCCTCCCTCATGCATGCCTCCTCCTTGGGACCCCTCCCTGGTCACACACTGCCTGGCTGTGTGATTTAGGCAAGTTTCTTGACCTCTCTGTGCCTCAGGGCTGGGTCCTTGCTGGAGCTTCTAGGGGAGAATCCATTTCCTCATAGTTAACACTGAGGCCCTGCGTCTTTGCTGTCTTTCCCAGCTCCTCAGGGCTGCCACAGGGCCTCCCTCCCTCCACCTGCAAAGCCCACAATGGTGGGTCAAGTCCTGCCCATCTCTCCCCGTGTCATCCTGCTGTAACACAGCCAGAAGTTTCTCCACATTTAAGGGCTCCTGTGGGGACAGTGGGTCCACCTGGGTAATCCAGGCTCATCTCCCCACTCAAGGGCCGTGCCCTTAGTCACAGCTACAAAGTCCCCTTTGCCAGCCCAGCCGGTGTGGCTCAGCGGTTGAGTGTCAATCCAGGAACTAAGTGGTCTCCGGTTCGATTCCTGGTCAGGGCCCACTGGGGTTGCAGGCTTGATCCCCAGTGGGGGACGCGCAGAAGGCAGCTGATGGATGATTTCCTCTCTCATTGATGTTTCTGTCTCTCTATTCCTCGCCCTTCCTCTCTCTCTCTCTAAAAATAAAATAAAAAATAAATATTGAAAAATCCCTTTTCCAGACAAGGTGACATATTCACAGGTTCCCAGGAGTAGGATGTGGACATCTTAAAGGGACATTATCCTGTAGATCACAGCCTGGCTCACAAATAACCACAAAGCTGGGGTTGGTCACCTAGTCCTGGGGTCCCTCAACCCCACTCTCCACTCCAAGGGCCTACCCGAGCTCCAGACCAAGAGATACCTGAAACGGTCATCCTCCTCCCCAGCTTCAAACACCCGCCACCCCCAGACACACAGCCTGTCCCTGCCGCATGCAGGCCGCATCGCTCACGCTGCCACACTGTGTGCAGGAGCCAGGGAAGCTCCCCCAGCTCCCACCTCTGGCTTCCAGGGAGCTGAGGGGCAGTATGCATGGCTCTGGGCTGCCCAGGCCCATGGCTGGAGATAAAATCCAAAGAAGGTCGACACAGGATCAGCCATAGAGGATGGAATCTGGAGCCCCGGCAGGACGGAGCCCGGGCGCCGGTGAGCACCTTCTCTGGGGTGGAGTCTACAACGGTGGCCATCCTCACGGAGACTCTCCCAGGTGGGAGGGAAGGAGGAGATGAGACGGGGTCTGTGGTCAGCAGCACAGTGGCTTCTCAAAGATGCCCCTGTCCTTATCTCCAGAACCTCTGACTATATCACCTTCAAGCCAAAGGGCAGCTAAGGTTGCTAATCAGTGACCCTGAGACGGATGGGCAATCCTGGATTATCAGAGTGGCCTCAATGTCATCACAAGCGTCCTTAAAAATGAGAGAGAGAGAGAGAGAGAGAGAGAGAGAGAGAGAGAGAGAGAGAGAGAGAGGGAGAGGAGAGAGAGAGAAGTGGTGATGAGAGAAGCAGGGTCAGAGGGATGCTCTGCAGCTGGCGTGAAGATGAAGGAAGGGGCCACAAGACAAGGAATGCAGGTGGCCTCCAGCAACTGGAAAGGCAAGGGACTGGATTTTCCCCAGAGTCTCCAGGGAGGAAGGCAGCCATGACTCTGGCCCAATGACAACGGTTTTGGACTTATGAACCTAAAGATCATCACTTGTGTTGTTTCAAACCACTGAGTTTGTGGTAATGACAGCCACAATAGGAAACTAAAACAGGGCCCCACAAAGAATAAACCTAAGTCCCCTACCATCACACAAAGGATT
>PVJC01047473.1:0-12935 GCA_004026665.1 Murina feae
GGAGACTCACATGAGAAGACGAAGGAGAGCTTCCTGCCGGCGGCCGGCCTGGCTGTTTGGGACCTGCCTGCAGAGCTTCACTAGCAATGCAGCCTTTTCAGCCCGCGAGTGGCCGCATCACCCCCGGCCCACACAGCCAGCACAGTGCGTAGTGCCTTCCCGCAGCAGGAGGCACCAGCTGGCAGATGGTGAAAGATGGGTAGATGGAGCAAGAGTAATCTCCAGCAAGAATGAGCTCTTTGAGCCTGGCTGGTTTGGCTCAATGAGCCTCGGCCTTGGATGGAAGGGTCCCGGGTTCCATTCCGGTCAGGGCACATTCCCAGGCTGCAGGCTCAGCCCCCACTAGGGGGTGTGCAGGAGGCAGCTGATCAATTCCTCTCTCATCATTGATGTTTCTATCCCTTCCTCTCTGAAATCAATAAAAATAATAAAAAGAGTAATCTTTGATTACATTCTCCCATTGGTTTTGCTGTATCCATATGAACTAGTTAAGTATAGAAAGGAGACTTCATCCAGATTGTTCCTTCCGATTAAGGCAAGTAACACAAGCACTAATAAGAACCGGGGGACGTTCTCCCCACAGCCAGCCGTGGAGAGCCAGAGACCACAGGGCAACCAGCCCCCACAAGGCTCAGCAAATCACCCTCCCGGTCCCTCGCCTCCCAGCAGGGAAGGAGCATGGTGGGGGCCAGCTTTGAAGGGGAACTGATGTGATACCTGAGGCCCTCTCCTGGAAACAGTGCCTGCACCCTCTTACATTTACGGGGCACAACACTTGCTGCAACTGACTGTGAATCTTCCAGAATCCCTGGAAAGATGTGGGCAGCCTGCAAATGGCCATCAGCCGAAAGGTCTGAGAAGAATCTGGAGGCTTTGCTGCACATGTGGACTCAGGTTCTCAGCGAGCACGGCGGCTTCTGCCCAGGGGCTGCCTGTTGTCGCTGCCTGGGAGGCACCTGCCAGCCCCGGAACCCTAGGGCCACTTAGTCACATCTGGGTGGCTCCCGGAGAACAGCCGCTGCCCAGCTTTGCGCTCCAGGTCCCCAATGCAGAACTGGGGAGATGGTGGAGAGGAGATGGCCACCCCAGGGGCTTCTGGCAGGGCGGGCCAGTTATCTGAGGTGTTACTTACTTTAATTACCTTTGTTAAGGAGTACTTCCTTGGTGCCTGAGCCGCTCCAGCCTCTGACCCTTGTCACTGGACACTTCACCTGCGGCGGAGAGGAGGGGCTGTGTTCCCAGTGAGACGTTCATGAACTTGTGCGTAGGTTAGGCTGTTTCAGGAGATGTTAGAGCTGTCAGCAATAACCACATTTTTTAGTTGTTAGCACTAAGCAAATTTGTTTTTGCAAACTGTTTCATTCTTATGATGAGAATGAGCAACTTTGTCAACAAATTTTAGTGGGCTTGGAAATTGCAAAATATCCCCAAAATGTTTTAGAGGGAATTGATGGCAAAAAAAGATTTTCAGTTGTCCATTTGCTCGTTACAGTTCCTTTTCTGTAGAACCTTATTTTTGGTGATCTGAAAAAAGCATTGTCATACTGAGATTTTATAGCTGTACTTTATTGTGTAATATTATGGTTCCCAATCTGTAAAACGCTACTTCTGATGTGCTAAATAAAGCAGAATCCATCTTGTCAAGAAGAAAGAATCATATGGAAATGATTACTTAACATGAATTGAATTCTAACAACATTGTTTCTTTTTTATTTGCTAATCACATTCCTTGGTCACTTTATTCTGGGGGGAGAGGGGCGAGCGGGTGGGAACACAGGATATTTTCTTGTGATGGGAATTTCAGTTCTAAAAAAGACCAGTTACTGCCCTAACCGGTTTGGCTCAGTGGATAGCGCGTCAGCCTGTGGACTCAAGGGTCCCAGGTTCGAGTCTGGTCAAGGGCATGTATCTTGGTTGCGGGCACATCCCCAGTGGGGGGTGTGCAGAAGGCAGCTGACCGATGTTTCTCTCTCATTGATGTTTCTAACTCTCTATCCCTGTCCCTTCCTCTCTGTAAAAAATCAATAAAAAATATATTTAAAAAAATAAAAAAGACCAGTTACTAAGCAATAGTATCTAGTTTTTTTAATCTCTTATTAAAAAAAAAAAAACTTTATTGTTGAGAGTATTACAGTTGCCCCTCCCTCTCCCCCAATTGACTGCTTTAGCCCACTTCCACCCCTACCCCAGGCCTTCACCATACTATTGTCTGTCTCCATAGGTTATGCATAGAAGATCTTTGGTTAATCTCTTCCCACACCCCCTCACACCTTCCCTCTGAGATTCCTCCATCTGTTCCATGTTTCCATGTCTCTGATTTTATTTTATTTATCAGTTTATTTTTGCTCATTAGATTTCTTGCTCATTTATTTTGATTTTTAGATTCAATTGTTGATAGGTATATTACCACTTTATTGTTTATATATATTTTTCTTCTTCTTCCTCTTCCTCTTTTTAAAGAATACCCTTAAATATTTCATGTAATACTGGTTTGGTGATGATGAACACCTTCAGCTTTTTCATGTCTGTGAAGCTCTTTATCTGACCTTCAATTCTGAATGATAGCCTTGCTGGGTAGAGTCATCTCAGTTGTAGGTCCTTGCTTTTCATCACTTTGACTATTTATTGCCACTCCCTTCTAGCCTGCATGGTTTCTGTTGAAAAATCAGCTGACAGTCATATAGGTGCTTCATTGTAAATAACTGATTGCTTTTCTCTTGATGCTTTTAAGATTCTCTCCTTATCTTTAACCTTTGGCATTTTAATTGTGATGTGTCTTGGTGTAGGCCTCTTTGGGTTCCTCTAGTTTAGGATTCTCTGCACTTCCTGGATTTTTAAGTTTATTTTTTTCACCAGGTAGGGGAAGTTTTCTGGTATTATTTCTTCAAATAAGTTTTCAATATCTTGCTCTCTCTCTCTTCTCCTTCAGGCACCCCCATAATTTGGATGTTGATATGCTTGAAGTTGTCCAGAGGCTCCATACACAATCTTCATATTTTTGGATTCTTTTTCTTTTTGCTCTTCTAATTGGGTGTCTTTTCCTTCCTCATATTCCAAATCGTTGATTTGATTCTCAGAATCCTCTACTCTACAGTTGAATCCCTGTAAATTATTCTATATTTCAGTTAGTGTATGCTTAATTTCTGACTGGTCCTTTTTTATGTCATTGACAATCTCACTAACATCCTTAAAAGTCTCACTGAGTCCTTTAAAGCTCTCATTAAGTCCCTTGAAGTTCTCATTAAGATACTTGAGTAACATTATAAACATTGTTTTGAACTCTGTATCCGGTAGTTTGCTTGCTTCCATTTCTTTCATTTGTGATCTGTTTCTTTGTCTCTGCATTATGGCTGCTTCCCTGTGCTTGTTTCCATGTATTATCTAGAGCTGCCATGTCTCCTGGAATTGGTAGAGTGGCCTTATCTATTAGGTGTCCTGTAGAGCCCAGTGGCTCAACACTCCCCCCCCCTCACCTGAGCTGGGCACTCTAGGTACACCACTGTGTGGGCTGTGTGCACAGTCTTGTTGTAGTTGAGGCTTATTGCTGTTGGCAGCACTGGGAGGAATTGACCTCCAGGCCAATTGGCTATAAGGACCAGCTACATCTACAATGTGGGTGTTGGACCAACCCTTTCCATGCCTCTTCACCTCCCACCAGTCTCAAGAACTGCTGTGCAGGAGACACTCCTGTGGAGCAGGACTTGCTTCAGTAGAGCTTTGGTGCTCACTGATTCTGCCCCCTGAGTGTGTCACTTGTGGATGTATAGAGTTATAATCTGATACAGGCTGAAGCTGTCCATTGGGTATACTGGCTCTGGGGCTTCCCAGGTGGTAGAGAGTCAGCCACTGTCTAGGGCCACCTGACAGGAGCTACAGAGAGATCTGCAGACAGCTGCTTCTTGTATTGGACTAGGAAGAGCCCAGGTGAGGTCCATCTATAAAGCAAGGCAGGCTGGTACTAGTGCTGGGTCTTGGGCCTTTTATTGATAGGTTTGGGACACACTGATGCAAGCTGCTGCTTGTTTGAGACATTTTAGCAAAGTCTGAAGCCTGAGCCAGGACAGGCCATTCATATGGAAAAGCAGCTACAAACATCTTGGGTGGGACTGAAATTGAATGGCACAGGATCTCAGGGAATCACGAGGATGGAGTGAACAGTATGAGCCATGCTGATAGAAGCTCAGATATGGCTGCCAATGAGTTCTGCAATAGGGGATGTCTTAGCACAGAAACAACTACCCTACAATTTACTCCAAATTCCTGCAGTGATGCCAAATAGCCCAGTTCCTCTCCATATGTCCAAAGCTGCCACCCAGTGCTGGAGCTCAGAGGAAGCAGACCGTGTAAGTTCACATACAGGCCCTTTAAGAGGAACGCCTGGGACTCCAGCAGCTTCCACGTCACTCAGCCACAATCCCCACTGGTTTTTACAGCCCAAAGTTACAAGGGCTTCTCTTTGCAGCTCTGGAACTTGAGCTGGGGGTCTGGTGTGGGGCTAGGACCTCCTGCCTCTCATGGGAGGCCTTGGAGGTATCCCTCCCAGGATATGTGACCACATGTGGGTGTTGGACCAGCCCTTTCCATGCCTCCTCACCTCCCACCAGTCTCAATGTGCTTTCTTCTTCACTTCTCTAGTTGGTGGACTTCCATTCAGCCACAGTTCAGGTGGTTCTGAATGAAGATTGTTCTGTGTTTTAGTTGTAATTTTGATATGGTTGTGGGAAGGGGTAATACCAGTG
Source organism: Murina feae (assembly GCA_004026665.1). NCBI lineage: Eukaryota > Metazoa > Chordata > Mammalia > Chiroptera > Vespertilionidae > Murina > Murina feae. Next base: position 4,740 of record PVJC01047473.1, read on the forward strand.
TTTACCTGTCATCTTGGTTCCTCAAAAGTTGTTCTTAAGGACACTTAATAAAGCATTAGGATGACTGTAAAACAGAAATACCAGAGTTCTGGGATAAAATGGTGGACATCAGACTGAGAAGAACAGGAACTTACATATGTCAGGAGTAAAATAGAAGAATAAAATTAAAATAAACCATTTTAGAAATGAAGGCTAAACTACAAGGAACCAAAGTAAGTGCCGATAAATAGAAAAGAAAGAAAAGAAACGGAATCATATTAAAGAGATATACAGTGTTTGGTAAGCAATGGCAGACGTGGAAACCAGATAGAAGAGACTCCATGCCTGTAATTGGAATTCCCAAAAAAGAAAGGCAAGCAATGGAACAGAGCAAATAGTTTAAGGTACAATTAAGAAGTGCTCGAGCTGCTACCTGGAGCTAGTGCGCAGCTGTGTCAGAACCACACCCCGCTCATCAGGGTGAGCGCAGATGTGAAGCTCGCCGTCTTCACAACGTGCTGGCTAAGTGGCTCTTCCTGCTGCCGTTCTGTGTCAGTATGTGGCCATCAACACTCCCAAGAAGGAGGACTGAAAGGCCCCAGGGTTTCAGGACATAGTCTGAGGCAAGATGGAGGATGTGAGGGGCTTCACACTTCACTTCCTCCCTTCTACCCATCACAACATACACTGTATTTTTCTAAACAACTTTTATTTCCTCAAAGTCTTCTTTAAACCTATGGAACAAGAAGCTGCCATTTAGTAAGGCCCAGTATAAGGGCTTTCTTTTCTACTCCCCACATCCCAATATAAAAACAGATTTTTTGGTCACGCTCCTCCCCTCCCCCCCGCCCCCCAGGAATGTTCCTGAAATAAAAGAAACCTAGAATCTATATTAAAAGGGCATATTGCATACTATGTAAAACTAAACCAGAGCAATCATCACCGATCCAAATCCTAGAAAATTAACAGTGTACTTTAAAAAATAAAGCAAGATGGCCAGCCCAAAAGATCAAGTCACTTGTTAGAAATGCTGGGGACTGCTTAACCTCTGTGCCAGAAGGCAGTGCAACAACACCTACAAGACACTCAAGGAAGATAGTGTGGATTGTACATTTCAAACCCAGCCTAGGATGAAGTATAAAGGCTACAGACCAATAAGACCACACACTTAAGAACTCAGATTATGGTTCACACAAGCCCTTTTTTCTTTTAACTTTTTAACCTTTTTTAAAATAGAAAATGTCATGCACAAAAACAGAAAACAATGGATACTCATGAATAACAATTATTGACTCAACCCCAGATTTCTTCTTGGCTTGTTACAGAACTTGAGAGTTTCACTACTTCGATGTTTTATTCAAGAACAAGAAGTGGTTGTCCCAGATGTAGTTTTTTGTTTTGTTTTGTTTTGTTTTGTTTTACTTGCAGCAAATAAAGGAGACGGGATTTATAGCCAAAGCTCTGTCTCCCAGAAGGTTCAGTCAGTGCTTACACTATATAATAAAAGCCCAGCAACCAAACGGTGGAATGACCAGAACTACTGGTTGACCAGTCGCTATGATGTGCACTGACTACCAGGGGGCAGACACTCAACACAGGAGCTGCTCCCTGGTGGTCAGCGCACTACTACAGTGGGAGCGCTGCTCAGCTGACCAGGATGAGCGATCGGCTGCTCCCACTGGGAACCCTGGGCCAATGGGCAGGAACCCATCGCCTCCTCATCCCAGGCTCCTCTGCCTTGCTCCCTGCTGCCTCCTCTGGACACCCGAAGGCCACACAGCACCAGAGCTGGGCTCAAAAAGCTGATACCAGAGGCTCGGAGGTTGGTTTGTGTCCACCACAGGACTGAGGCCTACTCTGCCACCTCTCAGTGCTATTGTCCCCAGGCCTGGCCTGGAGAGGTGAGGGAGCAGCCACTCAGAGGGTAGGTCCACAGCCACTTGGCTGACCAGGATGAGCAGTACTCCCACAGTAGGTGATCCCCACAGTCCACGCCCCCCCACCAGTGCATGAATCCCGTGCACCAGGTCTCTAGTATTACACTATTTGGTCTACTATACATTGATTTCTTCTTTGTGGCTGGCTATGTTTATTGGGTTGGATTCCTGTGAAGCTCATCCCATTTGCAGCTGGTTTCTCTTCTCTTCTATAATCCAACTAGGGGCCCGGTGCACAAAAATTTGTGCACTCGGGAGGTCCCTCAGCCCAACCTGTGCCCTCTCCCAGACTGGGACCCCTCTGGGGATGTCCACCTACTGGTGTGCCTGGCCAGCCTGGGTGAGGGGCTGATGGCTGTTTGCAGGCTGGCCAAGCCCCCCAGTGTGGGCCTTCACGCCATTGGGGTGTGGCCAGCCTGGGTGACAGGCTGAGGGCCGTTTTCAGGCTGCCCACAGCCCCTTCAGGTTTTGGGTCCTTACTGGAGTACCTGGCCAGCCTGGGTGTGGGCCTGAGGGCCGTTTTCAGGCTTTTAGGCTGCCCACAGTCCCTTCAGGTTTTGGGTCCCTACTGGTGTACCTGGCCAGCGTGGGTGAGGGGCTGATGGCTGTTTGCAGGCTGGCCAAACCCCTAGTGGGGTCCCTCACCCCAATGGGGTGTGGCCAGCATGGACGATGGACTGAGGGCTGTTTTCAGGCTTTCAGGCTGCCCACAGCTACCCATTAACCCAATGTCCCAGCAAGGCTGGCTAGAAGCAAGTTTCTGGGGTTTATCTTCTATAATTGATACACTGTTCCTTTAAGTCGAGGCCTAGGCAGGTAAGGAAGCCTCCTGTCTGCTTCAGCTTGTGGCTTCTATAATTGAATGAATGTTGCCTTAATAGTCAGCCCCCAGGACTGCTGTTTGCTTGGGCTCCGAGGCTTCAATAATTGAGACAATGTTGCAAATATGTTGTTGTCTTGAGCAGAGAAAAGCCCAGGCAACCGGCAGTTTTACTCCTGCTGCAACGGAAGCTGCCTGTTTACTCTAGCAGCTCCATGACTGCTGGCCTCCATTTTGGCTGGGTTAATTTGCATACAGTCACTCTGATTGGCTGGTGGGCATGGCTTAGGCGTCCTGAAGAAACGGTCAACTTCAATATTATGCTTTTATTAGATTAGATGGGAATCAGAGCTGAGAAGTCAAGTGGAACCAAAATGTAATGCTAGTGATTGTGTTTTGCCAATTGGGGAGCTGGACTTTGGAGAATTAAGAATTATTTGGAGGAATTGGTAATGAAAGAATTCACCTTTGACTGAGACCCAACAGGTATAGTGACCAGTGTTCTCCTTCTCAGTTGGTCTGGGCTCAAATAGCTTCCTGAACCTCATGGAAACAGGCCTGGGCTCCTACAGGCTCTCATGGGCTCCCCTGGTGCGCCGTACCCACTGTGCTCCAGACATGGGGCAAAAGACAAGTGGAACCTGGCCCTCCTTCTCAGGACTCACCATTGGCATTTGCCTGGTGCCATGGGAGCACCCGCTGCACAGGGGTGCGGATAGTGTGGAAGGGACTGCACTAGGAGATGGCACCACTGTGAACCTGACAATATGTGAGGTCCTGGTTATTCAGTAAGTGAACCAAAGGAGCCATGGCTGCATTAATTTAGCAGACGTTACTGGAACACCAGTCTAGGCAGGGAGTGCTCCAATCACTAGGAGAGATTTGGACAATTGTCACAGAGATGCTCAAAAGAAAGTGACTGATTAATCTAACTGGGAAAGAAGCATGGACTGTGAGTGTACGTGGTCAACCCATTCTGAGTGTGTGTGTTGGGGAGCAGTCAGGCACCTGAAGGATGGAAGAGTAGGAGCCGCCTGGACAAGGGTGGAGAGCACTCCAGACAGAAAAACAAAGCAGCACGTGCAGACCCTGAGGCGAGCAGGAGCAGGTGTCAAGGGAAATGAAAAAGGGTCCGTGTCTGAGGCTGAGGGAAAGGGATGTTTTTGTTTGCAACAGAAAGCCTGAGACACAGTGGCTCAAAGGATGAGGCAACGGGACCCACTCACCTCGCCTCGCATTGGCAGTTGCAAGATTGGTTCAGGGACTGAATAAAGGAAACTCGGGTCCCGGGTTCTTTCTGTATTGCTGGTCTGTTCTAATCAGCAAGTTGCCTTTCCCCCCCTATGGTTACAAGTGGCTGCCACCGTTTTAAGCATCATGTCCAGCCACGGAAATGCACAGGGGAGCCCTGGCCGGTGTGACTCAGTTGATTTGAGCATCGTCCCTGCACGGAAGGGTCATGGTTTGATTCCCAGTCAGGGCACATACCCAAGTTGCAAGTTGGACTGCTTCTTCCGGTTTTGTTTCTTTTTTTATATATTTTATATATACATATTTCAAATATATTTTATTGATTTTTTTTTACAGAGAGGAAGGGAGAGGGATGGAAAGTTAGAAACACCGATGAGAAAGAAACATTGATCAGCTGCCTCCTGCACACCCCCTACTGGGGATGTGCCCACAACCAAGGTACATGCCCTTGACGGGAATCGAACCTCGGACCCTTCAGTCCACAGGCCCACGCTCCATCCACTGAGCCAAACCGGTTAGGGCTGCTTCTTTTTTTTTTAGTATGAAAAACCTTTCCCAGAAGCCCCCTGGCCCTCTAAAAAAAACGGATGAAGAGAGATTGTTCAGCCTTCTGAACAATTGGGACTTCTCCAGGAATGACCAGAAAAGATGTGGGGGCCCACCCCACCCATCTCCCAGCTGGTCTCCTCTCCCCCCACCCCCATTCCTCCTAGTGATGCTGGGAGCAGCCCCTACTGCCCAGGTGTCCCCTGAAGGACCTGCTCTCAGGGCAGGATGGTCATCCGTGGCCCATTTGCAGACCAGAGGACGCTTTTGGGGGGGACAGCAACAAGGAACCAAGCACTAAGTGGGCGTGCCCTAGGGTGAGCAAGGGAGGTGCCAAGGAGAAGGGGCAGGCCCTGAGCAGGGCATCGCCCACAGGCTGGCAGGAGGGGAGAGGATCCGACGGGAGCTTCTCGCTGGCGGCCATGGAAGCCTCCCTCCCCCCTTGGCCAGCATCCCAAGGAAAGACAGTTTCCACTCCTTCTCCCGGCACATCCGGCTAGGGGTGAACGAAGCGGCGGGAGGGGAAGGCGCGGCGGGAGGAGGGGGAGGGCAGGGGCCGGGCGGCAGCCTGGCTGGGCGGAGGGCTGGGCGGAAGCGGCTGCAGGAGCCGGGGCGGGCGGGGCCTCATCCCGTGGCAGCCGTGAGTCACCCGGGCAGGGCGAGCCGGCTGGTGTCACGCACACGGACACGTGCAGTGGGGTGGGGTGGGGTGGGGAAGGGGGGCAGGGGCTACGCCAGGGCAGACGGTGCGGGAAGCAGCTGGAGATGTACCCGCGGTCCCAGGGCGGGTCCCAGGGCGGGTCAGGGCGGGCTCCCGGCGGAAAACAAGTCCATGGGCGGGGTTCTCGGGGTCCTCACCTTTGGGGTGACTCACCGCCGGGAGAAGCCGGCACACAAACACCCCGAGGCACGTGACGGGATGGGCGTGGGTGGTGAGGCCCAGAAGCCTGGCCTTCGGACCAACTCGGTGTGGTCTGCCAGTTCCAGAGCCCAGGTCTCCACGGGGCGCTGGGCCCAGGGATGCCCATGCCCAGGGGTGCCCTCTGCCCAGGGATGCCCTCTGCCCAGGGATGCCTCTGCCCAGGGATGCCCATGCCCAGGGATGCCCTCTGCCCAGGGATGCCCCTGCCCAGGGATACCCTCTGCCCAGGGATGCCCTCTGCCCAGGGATGCTCATACCCAGGGATGCCCATGCCCAGGGATGCTCATACCCAGGGATGTCCTCTGCACAGGGATGCCCCCTGCCCAGGGATGCTCGTGCCCAGGGATGCCTGTGCCCAGGGGTGTCCCGTGTCTGGTGCTATGGAAGGGCAGTTCCAAGGCCCGGGCCCTGGGAGGGCTGCCCGCAGCCCAGAGCTGAGCCCCCGAGGACCTGGGGGCCGCGTGTGCCCTCAGGGGATGGGGTTCCTGGAGGGGGCAGGACGGCAGAACTGAGCAGGGGAGGGAGCTTGCCTAGATGGGGCTGAACTGCGGCTGCAAGGGGGCCTCGAGATCCAAGGGTGAGGGACAGCCCGCGTGCAGCCGCAGTTGGAATTGGGATCTGGGTGCGCGCTCTGCTCTGGACGGGCCTGGGCCAGCCTGGTGGAGGCAGGAAGTGGACACAGGCTCAGGGCACGTGCTTTAATGAGGCCTCATGCCAACAGGCTGCCACTGAGCAGAGCTCAGGCAGGAGGGTTACCGGGGCTCCCTTGTGTCACTTCAGGAGACCTAACTTTTTCCCAAAACCTGAGAAGCTCTCCGAGGCTTGGTTAGCAGTCTTGTCCACAGTGTCCTGGGTAGCTTTAGCCACCTGGTCCATGGCTGAGGAAGGAAAGGAGAGGGAGGTGAGGGCAGGTGGGCAACCAGGCCAGGCAGGGTCTCCTTCCAGGATGCAGTGTGGGCATCGGGGCTTCAGAGGAAATGGTGAGCTGGGTCTGTGCACCTTCCTGCCCTCTGCCCAGCCCGCCCCCAGCCCTTTCTGCCCAGCCCGCCCCCAGCCCCCAGCCCTTTCTGCCCAGCCCGCCTCCAGCCCCCAGACCTTTCTGCCCAGCCCGCCTCCAGCCCCCAGACCTTTCTGCCCAGCCTCTGCTGCCTGATCCACCACTTGCTGGGCTGCTGCTCCTGTCGCAGTCACTGAAACAAAGAGATTTGCCTTTAGCCTCTGTTGAGGCCCATGGACCACAGGGACCCACTGCCACCATCTTCCATCTGTTCTCTGGAGCAGTCTGTCCTCCAGGCCCTAGGGACAGATGCCACCAAGGTAAATAAAGTCCCTTGACCAAGGCCACCCAGCCAGTGAGGGGCTGAACGGTTCCATGCCTCTGGGGTGTTCTTGTTTATCTGTAACTCTGGGCTCCTCCTCTCTGGCTGCTTCCCATCCAGCATGGCTGACAGGGCTGGGCTGGGCTGGGCTGGACTGGGGATGGCTCTGGGCTGTGGCTGCTGCTGGGCCTGGTCCAGGAAGAACCCTGCCCCCTTTAACAGCCCCCCCAGATGCCTGGGTTCCCACCGTTAGTGCACCCTTAGTGCATTGCACCTGCCTCTCCTTCCTCAAGGCCCCCTCCCCACCTCCTTTCCTGTGCCTCAACCCCAGAGGGCACAGTGACGATGCCAATGCCGCCCGGGGCAGGCAGCCTAAGGCAAAGTGAAGACGGGAGATAACTTCCCCATCAGGCCCTCTTTTCTGGACCAGAGTTTGTGCCTGTGAGGACCTGTGTTTCCAGGACCTTTGATGGGCAGATGGTTGGCTCCCCGCCAAGATCTGACTCATCCTTGCTCTGAACAGGCAAGGGCTTGTCTTACCCACACCTGGGGTCTGGTCTGACATAGCCTGCACCCAGTTTGCAGGTAAAGTGGGATCCAGAGGGGGGCCCTGCAGAAAGAAGCTTCCTGGTGGCAACAAGGGCGGCTGCCCCTGGGGCGCGGGTGGGAGGGGTGGGTGCGGGTGTGTCAGGAGGACTGGAACAGAGCGGGGTCCCAGGGAAGATGAGCTGACACTGGTGGCCCGGTCCTCTCACATGCCCTCTCCCACCCCTCCCTGGCTGTGTGACCTCTGTCAGAGGAGTGAAGAGCTGGGCAGACAACTAAGGCTGGGACCTGCTCTGCTAGGGTGAGGCGGGAAGGCCCTCTGGCTGGATACGGGGAAAAAAAAGGAAACGACTCTTTTTCAGAGGGAGGAAAATGAACACAAAGCCCAGGGCGGCTCTGGTGCCGCCCATCCCAGCCGTCCCGTGGGCAGAGGCCAGTCACAGGGAGGCAGGGTGCGCTCTCACCCGCCCCGGACCCCCTGATTGGCTCCAGCACCCAAAGTGCAGCCGGGCTCCGCACCGCTCTCCCCCCGCCCCCCAGGATCGTCTCCCGCGGGCCGGGGTGAGCGTCCTCCAGGCCCCGCTTCTTAGGGGAGGGCAGGCTTCGAGCCTGAGGCTCCTGCCAACTTTCCCTCCGGGGCTGGACCTGCTCCGAGCGCCCCGCGAGTGCCCAGGCCGAGGCCTCCTCACCTGCCTCCTGGGCAGTGCTCTCCACTTGCTGCTTCAGGTCCTGCCAGCCCTTGCCGGCCATGGCTGCGGGTCTGCGCGGTCGTGGGGTGGCGGAGGGCGTTTGGTGTAGCGGACGGCTGCGACTGTGGTTCTTAAAAAGGAGCCCGGGAGGGGTGGGGCGGGGCGGGGTTGGGAGGGGGTAGGGGGG
>PVJC01047474.1:0-13938 GCA_004026665.1 Murina feae
TCAGACTATTCCAAAAAATGCAAGAGGAAGGAACACTTCCAAGCTTTTTCTATTAAGCCAGCATTACCCTAATACCAAAACCAGACAAAGACAACACAATGAAAGAGAACTACAGGCCAATACCTCTCATGAACATAGATGCCAAAATCCTCAACAAAATCCTAGCAAATCGAATCCAGCAGTACATCAGAAAGATCATACACCATGACCAAATAGGATTCATCCCAGGGATGCAAGGATGGTACAATATCAGCAAATCAATGAAATGATACACCACATAAACAAATTAAGAAATAAGAACAACTTAATCATATCAATTGATGCAGAAAAAGCATTTGACAAAATCCAGCATCTGTTTTTGATAAAAATTCTCAGCAAGGTAGGAATAGAAGGATCATATCTCAACATAATAAAAGCCATATATGACAAACCCACAGCCAACATCATACTCAATGGGAAAAAACTAAAACTATTTCCCCTTAGAACAGAAACAAGACAGGGATGCCCACACTCACCACTCCTGTTCGACATAGTACTGGAAGTATTATCCATTGCGATTAGAGAAGAAGAAGAAATAAAAGGCATCTAAATTGGAAAAGAAGAAGTAAAACTGTCCCTATTTGCAGATGACATGATATTGTACATAAAAAATCCTAAAGACTCCATCAAAAAATTATTAGACTTAATAAATGAATTCAGAATTGTAGCAGGATACAAAATTAATGCCAAGAAATCTATGGCATTTTTATACAACAATAACGAACTTACAGGAAGAGAGATTAAAAAAGCAATCCCATTTACCATCACATCAAAAAAACTAAGATACCTAGGAATAAACCTAACTAAAGAGGTAAAAGAACTATGCGTGGAAAACTACAAGACACTGAAAAAGGAGATGGAGAAACACATAAACTGATGGAAGAACATACCATGTTCATGGATTGGTAGAATCAATATCATTAAAATGTCCATACTACCCAAAGCAATCTATAAATTCATCGCAATCTCCATTAAAATACCAACGGCATATTTTACAGACCTAGAACAAACTCTCCAAAAATTCATCTGAAATAAAAAAAGACCAGGAATAGCTGCAGTGATCCTGAGAAAGAAGAACAAAGAAGGAGAGATCTCAATACCAGACATCAAGCTGTATTATAGAGCCACTGTTCTCAAAATGGCCTGGTACTGGCAGAACAGCAGAAATATAGATCAATGGAATAGAATAGAGAACCCAGAAATCGACCCGAAACACTACGTTAAATTAATATTTGACAAAAAAGGCAATAACATACAATGGATTCAAGACAGTCTCTTCAATAAATGGTGCTGGGAAAATTGGACATATATATGCAAAAAAATAAAACTAGACCACCAACTTACAACATACACAAAAATAAACTCAAAATGGATAAAGGACTTAAATGTAAGATAGGAAAACATAAAAATACTAGAGGTATACAAAGGCAACAAAATCTCAGACATATGCTGAAGCAATTTCTTCACCGATACAGCTCCTAGGGCATTGGAAACTAAAGGGAAAATAAACAAATGGGACTATATCAAAGTAAAAAGTTTCTGCACAGCAAAAGAAACCATCAGCAAAACAACAGGAAAGCACACTACATGGGAGAACACATTTGCCAATGTTATCACTGATAAAGATTTAATCTCTAACATTTATAGAGAATTCATACAAATTAACAAAAAGAAGATAAGAAATCAAATCAAAAAATGGGCAAACGACCTAAATCGACACTTTTCAAAAGAGGACATTCAGAAAGCCAAGAGACATATGAAAACATGCTCAAAGTCACTAATCATCTGAGAGATGCAAATCAAAACAACAATGAGATACCATCTCACACCTGTAAGAATGGCTATCATCAACAAATCAACAAATGACAAGTGCTGGAAAGGATGCAGAGAAAAAGAAACACTCGAGCACTGCTGGTGGGAATGGAGACTCGTGGAGCTGCTGTGGAGAACAGTATGGAGTTTCCTCAAAAACTTAAACATCGATTTCCCTTTTGACCCTGTGATCCCACTTCTGTGAATATATCCTAAGAAACCAGAAACACCAATCAGAAAGGACATATGCATCCCTATGTTCATAGCAGCACAATTTACCATAGCTAAAATTTGGAAACAGCCTAAGTGCCCATCACCAGATGAACTGATTAGAAAGCTGTGGTACATCTACACAATGGAATACTATGCTGCTATAAAAAGGAAGGAGTTCTTAGCATTTGCAGCAGCATGGATGGAACTGGAGAGCATAATGCTAAGTGAAATAAGCCAGTCAATGAAAGAAAAATACCATGTGTCCTCACTCATCTATGGATAATAATAACCATTATAAACTGGTGAACAAAAATAGATAGAGAGGCAGAGCAGCATCAAACAGACTGTCAAATTACAGTAACAAGGACAGGGAGGGTTGGTGGAGAGGGTAACAGATCAGCCAAGGGACTTTTATGCATGCATTTAAGCATAACCAATGGACACAAAACACTGGGGGGTAGTGGAGGTGGGGGGAAGGGCAGGGGAAAAAAGTGATATATGTACTAATCTTTGTAAAACTGTTTGTAATAAAAAATGGGGGGGGGGAGAAGCAGGAGGAGAGCCTAAGAGGACTTTGGGATAACATGAAAAGAACAATATGTTTGTAACAGGGGTGCCAGAAGGAGAGGAAACTGAGCAAGGAATAGAAATATGGACAGAAAACTTCCCTGATATAGGGAAGAGAAAACTCTCACAAATCCAAAAAGCTTACAGAGTCCGAAACAAAATGAACCCCAAAAGATCAATGCCAACGCACCTCATAATTAAGCTGGCAAACACCAATGACAAAGTAAGGATTTTAAAAGCAGCCAGAGAGAGACAGAAAGTTACCTACAAAGGATCCCCCATCAGACTAGTGATTGATTTCTCAACAGAAACACATCAGTCAACAAGGGAATGGAATGAAATATACAAAGCCATGCAAAGGAAGGGTCTGAATCCAAGAATACTGTACCCAGCAAGGTATCAATCAAAATTGAGGGTGAAATCAGAAACTTCACAGACAAAAAAGGACTGAGGGAGTTTGCTACCATGAAACCAGCAATGCAAGACACGTTAAAGGGTATGCTGTAAAAAGAAAAAAAAAGGAAACAAAGAAGGAACACAGGAATAACGAATAAAAATGGTGACAAACAATTATATATCAATAATAACTTTGTAAAGGAATTAAATCCTCCAATCAAAAGACATAGGGTAACTGAGTGGATAAGAAAACATGACCCATATATCTGCTGTCTACAGGAAACTCACCTCAGAAAAAAAAAAGCACACAGACTGATGGTGAAGGGATGGAAAAAGGTTTCTCAGGCAAATGGAAATTAAAAGAAAGCTGGGGTAGCAATACTTATGTCTGACAAATTAGATCTCAAAGTGAAGGACATAAAAAGAGATAAGAAAGGCCACTTTATAAGACTAAAGGGATCAATCCAACAGAAAGAAATAACTCTGGGAAACATATACACACCCAGTATAGGAAGACCCAAATACATAAAAAACTTCTGGAGGATATCAAGGGAGAGATTGACAGCAATACAATCATAGTGGGGGACTTTAATACCCCACTATCACCATTGTTCAAATCTTCTAAACAAAAAATAAGCAAAGAAACATCAATCCTAAATGACTCACTAGAACAGATGGACTTAATAGACATCTTCAGAACACTTCACCCCAAAGCCACAGGATATACATTCTTTCCAAGTGCACATGGGTCATTCTCACAAATAGACCATATATTGGGACATAGGCAAAGTTTCTTCAAATTCAAAAAGATAGAAATCATATCAAGCATCTTCTCAGATCACAATGGCATAAAACGGGAAATCAAATATAATGAAAACAATCCAAAAAAATGAAACACATGGAGACTAAATAGCATGCTATAAAACAATGACAGGGTTACCACAGAGATCAAAAAAGAAATAAAAAACATCATGGCAACAAATGACAATGAAAACACAACAATCCAAAACCTAAGGGACACAGTGAAAGCAGTCTTGAGAGGGACGTTCATAGCTCTACAAGCCTACTGCAAAAAAAAACAGAAACAATGATAATAAATTACCTAAACCAACAACTCAAAGATTTAGAGAGCAAAAAGAAAAGCCCAGTGTAAGCAGAATTAAGGAAATAATAAAGATCAGAGCTGAGATATACAACATAGAAACAAAAAAAATACAAAATATCAACAAAACCAAGAGCTGGTTTTTTGAAAGGATAAACAAGATTGATGAACCTCTAGCCAAGCTATCTAAGAAGCAAAGAGAGAGAACCCAAATAAACAAAATCAGAAATTAAAGAAGAGAAATAACAACAGACCCCACAGAAATCCAGATTGTTAAAAAATACTATGAACAACTCTATTCCAACAAAGTGGACAACCTGGAGGAAATGGATATATTCCTAGAAAAAAACAACTCAATCAGGAAGAAACTAAAAATCTCAATAGGCCAATCACTATGGAAGAAATTGAAGCAGTAATCAAAAAGCTTCCGGCAAACAAAAGGCCAGGACCAGATAGCTTCACAGGGGAGTTTTACCAAACATTCAAGGAAGATCTAAAATCTATCATCGTCAGACTATTCTAAAAAATTCAAGAGAAAGGAACACTTCCAAGCTCATTCTATGAAGCCAGCATTACCTTAATACCAAAACCAGATAAACACAACACAATGAAAGAATTACAGGCCAATATTCCTCATAAACATAGATGCCAAAATCCTCAAAAAAATCCTAACAAATCGGATCCAGCAGGACATCAGAAAGATCATACACCATGACCAAGTAGGATTTATCCAGGGATGCAAGGATGGTACAATATCTGCAAATCAATAAACGTGATACATCACATAAACAAATTGAGAGTTAAAAACCACATAGACATATCAAATGATGCAGAAAAAGCATTTGATGAAATCCAACACCCATTTTAGATAAAAACTCTCAGCAAGGTGGGAATAGAAGGATCTTACCTCAACATAATAAATGCCATATATGACAAATGCACAGCCAACATCATACTCAATGGGCAAAAACTAAAACCATTTCCCCTTAGAACAGGAACAAGAAAGGAATGCTCACTCTACCACTCCTGTTTGACATAGTACTAGAAGTATTAGCCATTGCGATTACACAAAGATGAAGAAATAAAAAGCATCCAAATTGGAAAAGAAGAAATAAAACTGTCCTTATTGACAGACGACATGATATTGTACATTAAAAAAACCCTAAAGACTTCATCAAGAAACTATTAGACTTAAGAAATGAATTTGGCAATGTAGCAGGATACAAAATTAACACTAAAAAATTTATGGCATTTCTATACACCAGTAGTGAGGTTACAGAAAAAGAGACTAAAAAAGCAATCCCATTTACCATTGCACCAAAAATATTAAGATACCTAGGAATAAAGTTAACTAAAGAGGTAAAAGACCTCTACTCAGAAAAATACAGGATGTTGAAAAAAGAGATAGAAGAAGACATAAACAGATTGAAGAACATACCATGTTCATGGATTGGTAGAACAAATATCATTAAAATGTCCATACTACCCAAAGAAATTTATAAATTCTACACACTCACCATCAAAATACCAACAGCATATTTCACAGATCTAGAATGAACTCTCTAAAAATTCATCTGGAATAAAAAATGACCCTGAACAGCTGCAGCAATCCTGAAAAAGAAGAACAAAGTAGATGGGATCTCAATATCAGATATCAAGCTCTATTACAAACCCACAGTTCTCAAAACTGCCGTGTACTGGCACAGGAATAGACATATAGACCAATGGGACAGAATAGAGAACCCCAAAATCAACCCAAACCAATATGCCCAATTAATGTTTGACAAAGGAAGCAAGACCATACAATGGAATCATGACATTCTCTTCAACAAATGGTGTTGGGAAAATTGGACAGATACATGCAAAAAAATGAAACTGGACCATCAACTTACACCATACATAAAAATAAACTCAAAATGGATAAAGGACTTAAATGTAAGATGGGAAACTGTAAAAATATTAGAGTGATTTAAAGGTAACAAAATCTGAGACTTATGCTGAAGCAATATCTTCAGCAATACAGCTCCTAGGGTATTGGAAACTAAAGAGAAAATAAACAATGGGACTACATCAAAATAAAAAGCTTCTGCACAGCAAAAGAATCCATCAATAAAACAACTAGAAAGCCCACTGCATGGTAGAACATATTTGCCAATGTTATCACCTACAAAGGTTTAATCTCTAACATTTATAGGGAACTCATACAACTTAACAAAAGGAAGATAAACAATCCAATCAAAAAATGGGCAAAGGACCTAAATAGACACTTTTCAAAACAGGACATTCAGAAAGCCAAGAGACATATGAAAACATGCTCAAAGTCACTAATCATCTGAGAGATGCAAATCAAAACAACAATGAGGTATCCTCTCACAATTGTAAGAATGGCTATCATCAACAAATCAACAAATGACATGTGCTGGAGAGGATTTGAAGAAAAAGGAACCCTCGTTCACTTGTGGTGGGAATGCAAACTGGTGCAACCACTATGGAAGACAGTATGGCGTTTCCTCAAAAATTTAAAAATGGAACTCCTTTTTGACCTAGTAATGCCAGAAACACCAATCAGAACGGATATATGCACCCCTATGTTCATAGCAGCACAATTCATCATAGCTAAAATTTGGAAACAGCCTAAGTGCCCATCAGCAGATTAATGGATTAGAAAGCTGTAGTACATCTACACAATGGAATACTACGCTGTTGTAAAAAAGAAGAAATTCTTACTATTTGCATCAGGCTGGATGGCACTGGAGAGCATTATGCTAAGTGAAATAAGCCAATCAATGAAAGAAAAATACCACATGACATCACTCATCTATATATAATAAAGACCATTATAAACTGATAAGCAAAAACTAGATACAGAAGCAGAGCAACATTAAACAGGCTGTCAAACTATAACAGGAAGGCCAGGGAGACTTGGAGGGGGAGGGGAAAGAGATCAACCAAAGGACTTTTATGTATCCATATAAGCATAACCAATGGACAGAAGACACTGTGTAGGGGAGGACATGGGAAGGTCAAGGGGAAAAAAAGAGACATGTACTACTCTTTTTAATATTTTAAGTAATAATAAAAAAGAAGAAAAATACATATTTACAGAACATATCATCACAAAGGTTTAGAATATGCATTGTACTCAAGTGCAAATGGGTCATTCTTAAAGATAGACTTCACGATAGGACACAAAACAAGTCTACAAATTCAAGAGGAATGAAATCATATCAAGCATCCTCTTGGATTACAATGGCATTAAACTAGAGATCAACTAAAATAGAAACACCCCCAAAACATTCAAATATATGAAGGCTAAATAGCATGTTATTAAACAATGAAAGGGTCACTGATGAAACCAAGGAAGAAATAAAAAACTTCCTGGAAACAAATGAAAATGAACAAACCCAAAGCCAATGGGACACAGTGAAAGGAGCCCTAAGAGGGAACTTCATAGATCTGCAGGCCTATTTCAAAAAACAAGTAAATAAAATTTGCTAATAAACTAACACTACAACTTAAAGATCTTGAAAAAGAACAATAAAAATAGGCCAAAGTATGGAAAAGGAAGGAAATAATAGAAATCAGGGCAGAAATAAATAACAGAGACTAAAAAACACCACACTAAGAGCTGATTCTCTGAAAAGATAAACAACATGGATGCACATTTAGCCCCACTTATTAATTATTATTAATTTGGATTTATTAATCCAAATAAATAAAATCAAAAACAAAAGGGTTGAAAAAACAACTGACACTACAGAAATACAAAGGATTATAAGAAAATACTATGAACAACAATTTGACAAGTTGTACAATGTGGATGTAAAGGAAAAATTCCTAGAAAAAACATTCTTCCAAAACTCAATCAGGAAGAATCAGAAAACCTTACTACTCCAATAACAACTGATGAAATTGAAGCAGTAATAAAAAACAAACAAATAAAAAAAGAAACTCCTGGCAAACAAAAGCCCTGCTCCAGATGGCTTCATAAGGAAGTTTTACCAAACATTCAAAGAACTAAAACGTATCCTCTTCAAACTATTCCAAAAAGTCTAAGTGGAAGGAACACTTCCCACCACTTTTTTTTTTGTTTTTTGAGACCTGCATTATTCTTATTCCCAAACTGGATAAAGACACTAATAAAGACAGAGAATTACAAGCCAGTATCCCTAATGAATATAGATGCTAAAATCATCAACAAAATATTAGCAACTTAGAACCATACACACAAAGAAGATCACACACCATGATCTAGTGGGATTTATATAAGGGATACAAGGCTCATACAATATTTGTTTAACAAATAAACTTAATATATCACATAAGTAAATTGAAAGACAAAAATCACATGATAATATCAATAGACACAGAAAAATCATTCGAAAAAAGCAAACACCAAATTTTGATAAAAACTCTCAGTAGACAGAACATACTTCAACACATTAAATGCCACATGTGACAAAACCTAAGGCCAGCATGATACTTAGTGGGCAAAAACTTCAATAATTTCCCCTAAGAACAAGCACAAGACAGGAATATCCATTTTCACTACTTTTATTTAACACTAGAGTTCTGGTGCACAAAAATTTGTGCACTCGGTGGGGGAGGGGTTTCCTCTGCCTGACCTGTGCCCTCTCATAGTCTGGGACCCCTCGAGGGATGTCCACCTGCTGGCTAAGGTCCACTCCCCAGGCGATCAGACCTAAGATGGCAGTCAGACATCCCTCTGACAGCCTGAGAGCCTTCAGGGGATGTCCACTTGCCAGTGAGGAGCCGGCCTAGGCTGCAGTCAGACATTCTTAGTGCTAGTGAGGAGGCAGGAGAGGCTCCCACAACCACTGCTATACTGGCAGCCTTCTGGCTTGTGGCTGAGCAGAGCTCCCCATGTGGGAGTCCCCTGACCACCAGGGGCAGCTTCTGCATTGAGTGTCTGACCCCTGGTGGTCAGTGTGTGTCATAGTGACCAGTCATTCCCAATCATTCTGCAATTAGGGTCAATTTGAATATTACCCTTTTATTATATAGGATTATATAGGACAGAGGCCTGGTACATGCGTGGTTTGCCCTGAAGTGTGTCCTGGATCAGGGTGAGGTTCTTGCTGGGGTGCCTGACCAGCCTGGGTGAGGGACTGATAGCTATTTTCAGGATGGCCATATCCCCTTCAGGGTGGGGTCCTGCTGGGGTGCCTGGCCAGCCTGGGTGAGGGGCTCATGGCTATTTGCAGGTTGGCCACAGCTCCTTCAGGGTAGGGGTCTCCCCCCCCCCCGGAGTGCCTGGCCAGCCTGGGTTAGGGGCTGATGGCTGTTTGCAGGCTGCCCATAGCTCCCATTGACCCCACGACCCAGTGAGGCTGGCTGGAATTAGGTTTCTGGCGTTTATTTATCTTCTATAATTGAAACATTGTTACCTTGAGTGGAGGCTACAGCTGGCCTAGGCAGGCAGTTTCCTCCATCGCTGGTGAAACAGAAGCCTCCTGTTTGCTCTAGCTCCGTGGCTACCAGCCACCATGTTGGCTGGGTTAATTTGAATACAGTCACTCTGATTGGCTGGTGAGCATGGCTTGACTGTTGGGCATGGCTTAGTTGTAACTGAGTGAGGGTCAATTTGCATATTACTCTTTTATTAGATTATATAGTATTGGAAGTCTTAGTTACAGTGATCAGACAAGAAGAAATAAAATGCATCTAAATTGAAAAGGAGGAAGTAAAATTCTCATTATTCTGAGATGACATGATATTGTAGGTAAAAAACTCTAAAGACTCCACCAAAAGACTACTAGATTTAATAAATGAATTTGGCAATTCAGCAGAATACAAAATTAACACCCAGAAATCAATGGTATTTTTATACAACAATTAGGGGCCCGGTGCACAAAAATTTGTGCACTCAAAGGGTGGGTGGTACCTCAGCCCAGCCTGTGCCCTCTTGCAGTCCGGGACCCCTCAGGGAATATCCACTTGCTGGCATGCCTAGAGAGCCTGGGTGAGGGGCTGATGGCTGTTTGCAGGCTGGCCAAGCCCTCTAGTCAGGACCCTCACCCGATGGGGGTGTGGCCAGCCTGAGTGAGGGGCTGAGGGCCATTTTAAGGCTTCCCACAGTCCCTTCAGGGTTCGGGTCCCTATTGGGGTGCCTGGCCAGCCTTGGTGAGGGGCTGAGGGCTGTTTACAGGCTGGCCACAGCTCCCATTGACCCAAGGTCTCAGAAAGGCTGGCTGAAAGCAGGTTTCCGGGGTTTATTTATCTTCTATAATTGAAGATTGAGCGGAGGCCACAGCCTGCCTAGGCAGGCAATGAAGCTTCCTGTTTTCTTCAGCTCTGTGGATTCTATAATTGAAACTTTGTTACTTTGAACAGAGGCCACAGCTGGCCTAGGCAAGCAGTTTTCTCCATCTCTGGCCTCCTGTTTGCTCTAGCCCCATGGCTGCTAGCCACCATCTTGGCTACATTAATTTGCATATAACTATGCTGATTGGCTGGTGGGCATAGCTTAGGTGTAATGGAATGAGGGCTAATTTGCATATTACTCTTTTATTAGATGAGATAATGAATTCTCAGAAAAAACAATATCCACACTAATAAAAGACAAACATGCAAATTGGCATCACTCTGCTACACCTAAGCCACTCCCACTGGCCAATCAGAGTGACTATATGCAAATTAACTCAATCAAGATGGCAGCTAGCAGCCACGGACCTGGAGCAAGCAGGAGGCTCGGTTTCCCCCGCAATGGAGAAAGACAAGCTTCTGTCCTGCCTAGACTGGCTGTGGCCTCTGCTAAAGGCAATAAAGTTTCAATTATAGAAGATAAATAAACCCCAGATACTTGCTCCCAGCCAGCCTTGCTGGGAGCTTGGTCGCTGGGGGCCTTGTCCAGCCTGAAAACAGCCATCAGTCCCTCACCCAGGCTGGCCTGGCACCCCAGGGGGGACACCCACCCTGAAGGGTGTGTTGCCAGCCTGCAAAGAGCCATCAGTCCCTCACTGACCCAGGCTGGCCAGACACCCCAGTGGGGACCCCGATACTGAAGGGAATGTGGCCAGCCTGCAAACAGCCATCAGTCCTTCATCCAGGCTGGCCAAGTACCCAAGTAGGACCCCCCTCCCTTAAGGGGATGTGGCCAACTTGAAAACTGCCCTCAGCCCCTCACTCAGGCTGACTGGGCACTCCAGTAGGGACCCCCACCCCAAAGGGGGTGTGGCCAGTCTGAAAACTGCCCTCAGCCCCTCACCCAGTCTGGCCAGGCACCCCATGGAACCCCCACCCTGATCTGGGACACCCTTCAGGGCAAACCAGAGGGCCCCTACCCATGCACCAGGCCTCTATCTTATATAATGAAAAGGTAATATGAAAATAGACTCTAACAGCAGAATTATTAGGAGTGACTGGTCACTATGACACACACTGACCCCCAAGGGGCAGATGCTCAGTACAAGACCTGCCCCCTGGTGGTCAGCGAGTTCCCACAGGGGGAGCTCTGTTCAGCCACAAGCCAGGATGCCAGCTGCCAGCACAGCGGTGGTGGTGGGAGCCTCTCCCACCTCCTCAGCAACGCTAAGAATGTCCGACTGCGGCTTAGACCTGCTCCCCATTGGCAAGTGGGTATCACCTGAGGGCTCCTGGGTTTCCAGAAGAATGACTTCCAGCTTAGGTCCGATCCTCTGGGGAGCAGGCTTAAGCCAGCAGGTGGACATCCTCCAGGGGTCCCAGACTATGAGAAGGCACAGGCTGGGCTGGGCTGAGGGACGCCCCCCTCCTGAGTACACACATTTTTGTGCACCAGGCCTTTAGTGGATATATATATCTATATCACTTTTACCATTGCAACATAAATTTAAGATACTTAGGAATAACTTTAATAAAGGAGGTAAAGGTAAAAGACCAAAGACCAATACTATAGGAAAACTATAGGATACTGAAAGAAGAACTAGAGGAAGATATTAAAAAGTGGAAGAATATAACATGTTCATTAATTGGTATAATTAACATCATTAAAATGTCCATACCTCCCAAAGCCATCTCTAGACTCAATGCAATCCCTATTAAAATACCAGAAGCCCATTTCAGAGATCTAAACCAAATACTCCAAAATTTATATGGAAAAAAAAAAACACCAAATAGCCACAGCAATTCTGAGAAACAAAAACAAAGTTGGATGAATCACAATACCAGATATCAAGTTATTCTACAAAGCCTCTTTAATCAAAACAGCCTGGTATTGGCACAAGAATGTACATACAGAAGAACAGAACACAATAGAGACTGCAGAAATCGACCCACAACATTACTTTCATTTAATATTGGATCAAGGAGGCAAAAACATACAATGAAGTCAAGACAGCATCTTCAATAAATGGTGTTAGGGAAATTGGACAGATACATGCAAAAAAAATTAAATTAGACCACTAACTTATACCATACACAAGAATAAATTCAAAATTGATAAAAGGCTTAAATATCAGTCATAAAACCATAAATATTCTAGAAGAAAACATAGGCAGCAAAGTCTCAGATATATCTTATAACAATATATTTATGGATGCATCTCCTTGGGCAAAGGAAATTGAGGAGAAAGTAAACAAATGGAACTACATCAAAATGAAATGGTTCTGCACAGCAGAAGAATCCATCAACAAAATGAAAAGGGAGCCCACTGTACAGGAGAGCATATTTTGCAGTGATACACCTGATAAATATGCAGGGAACTCATACAACTTAACTAAAGGAAGACAAACAATCCAATTTAAAAATGAGCCAAAGACCTAAATAGATACTTCTCCAAACTGGACAAACAGATAACCTAGAGACATGAAAAAATGTTAAAAGTCACTAATCATCCAAAAGATACAAATCACAATGACAATGAGGTATCACCTCACACTGTCAGAATGGTTACTATCAACAAATTACTAACAAATGACAAATGTTGGCAAGAATGTGGAGAAAGCTGGTCCCAGACGCAAACAAGGTCTCTACAACCACTGGGGAAAGAGACCGGAGACCACAGCTACGGACCCACGGACACCAAGAACCCAGACATCCCAGCTGCAGAGCTCTGTGAGTAACAGAATTGATCCCCCACCCCACAGGCTTGCAGGCAGCGCCAAGCTGAGGCTACAGGAATTTGGGGAACTCGGGAAAATCTGAGAAACTGTCCCCCCTCGGCACGGGGCTGTGGGAATTTAAGAGTAGGAACTAAGAAACTCTGAGAAACCGTTCCCCTCCCCACGGGGGCAAAAATCTGCGTCTAGAAGCGCGCGATTGCACGCTTCCCCTCCCCACAGGGCGGCTGCATTCTGTGCCTAGAAGCCGGCGACGCGGGGACCTGTCTCCCTCCCCACGGGGTGGCTGGATCCTGCACCTACAAGCGTGCAAACACTGGGGACTGCACCCTTTCCACAGGGGGCGGCTGGATTCTGTGTCTAGAAGCGTGAGAACGCGGGGACCAGTCCCCCTCCCCACGGGGCAGCTGGATTCTGTGCCCAGAAGCGGAAGAAAGCAAGGACCTGTCTCCCTCCCCACAGGGCGGTTGGATTCAGCGCCTACAAGCACTCGAACGCCAGGAACCACACCCCTTCCACAGGGGGCAGCTGGATTCCGTACCTAGAAGCAAGGGGCAGCAGGAACCAACACTCTCTTCCTCACTTTTCTCCTTTTGTTGTCCAGTTTCACCTACCCCAGCCCGGCTTTAAACTATCCCTACTCCCTCTTCTTATCTCCTCTTAAAATTTCACCCTACTTATATATCTAAGTTCCAATCCCCTGCTCTAAGTCCATACTCATCTCACTCTTCTCTTTCTTCACTATCCATA
>PVJC01047475.1:0-12893 GCA_004026665.1 Murina feae
AGAGAGTGACCAGGCACTGGCACTTCCTCTCCAGATCCCAAATTACAAAGAGCTTTCTGGGGAAGGGTCTGATGACGCAGGGCACTCACGGGAGGGCCAGGAGCCACGAGTCGGTACACTCTCCCGGGATGCAAGAACTCGAACCATCGGACTGAGGGGCCCATAAAGATGAGGAGAACCTATGAGGAAGGACAGCGGGGTCCGTGGGGTCCAGACAGGAGCCAGGGGCAGAGGTCAATCCCTAGATCTCTGAAGTCCCAGCTCACCTTCTGGTCCTTGTTCTCATCTCCCTTGAGCTCGGGTGGGCCCCAACCAGTTCCCTCCTTCCTCTGGGTGCCCCTGAGCCAGCTGCCTGATATGTGGAAACTGAGGGTGGGCTTGGCCACCTCTGGACTGGCTCCTGGGGGGCCACAAAAGTTCCTCTTCATCAGTGCCTCCTTGTGGGACAGCAAGAACAGCCGGCTCTGCCCTGTGTGGGGATCCTCAGGGAGGGTGGGCTCTGTCTGAGGAGGTGTTGAGGAGGTGGCTGAGTGAAGGAAATGTCTGGGCATAGGCCAGACCAGGGCATCAGCCAGAAAGAACTGGACATAGACTCTGCTGGGAGAAAGGAGCAGGCTTCTTAGTGAGACAGGCATTGGGTGTTGTGGCCCCAGCATTCCAACACCTGCTCCAGGCCATTCCCCTTTCCCTTAGAGACTTGGAGGGTAGCCACTACCCCAGAAGCCAACCTGGCCTGCTGCTCCTGGATGAAACCTGCCAAGCTGAGTTCCTTCCAGGAAGGAAAGCTGCTCCTGACATTCCTCTCGATGACCAACTGGAACCGCTCTGCCCGCACCAAGCAGCCTAGAGGAAAGAAGTTTATGTTTTGGTATGAGGAGAGCACCATGGAATGGGAAGCAGAGCAGACCATCCTGCCGGTCTCGCTGCTCAATCTAGACCTGGCCTGACCCCACGTCAGAGGGATGACACTCCAAGGGAAGCCGTTCCACCCACATGGTTTCCACCCCTGGGCTCCAAGGCTGAAAGGCACTGATCTCCTGTCTCACAAATCCCTACAACGCCTCCTGTTCCCGATCTAAGAAGACTTTGCTTTCCAGAATTTCCTTGTCTACAGATCTCAGCGGGTTCCATCAGACCATTGTTCTTCCAAACTAAGACTGTGGGAAGTGGGAGCTGCCGTCTGCTACGCGTGTTAGGCACAAGGTAGGGAACTGGAGGTCTGTCTAGGGAACCCCTTGCTCCAGTTCTCTATTTGCTCCCAGTCTCCCACACTTCTCCCCAAACGCGATGGACGTCTGCACTTTGGCTTCTCTAGGAAATCCCAGCATGTGCTTCCCCTCAAACCCTGTTCTGAGACCCTCTACTCCACGACCACCTTCTACTTCTGGCCTCCAAACCTATGAGCCGGGGGTCAGTGACGGGTTGCGAGTGCTCATTCAGGAGCAGGCAGGAGAGGGAACCACTTTGGTCCCGAAGCTGCAGACAACCTTTATGAGATGAAGCCACCAGAACCCCAAGTAAAACCTGCAGGGACATGAAAGCCAAGGTATCAAGTATTTATTAGGCAAATATTGAACATCTATTATGTGCCAGGTACTGTGTTAAAGGTTAGCTACAAAGTAAACAAAAAAAGACATGGTCTCTAACCTCAAAGAATTTATATTTGAGTGGGGATCACATGTGAAAACACACATGCGTCCACACACTTGGTAGCAGGAGAGAAAGTGTTCAAATCCAAGTTAGAGAACCTCAGCAGACACAAGAAGTTTGGGTTTTATTTTATGTGCACTGGGAAAAACAACAAAAGGATTTAAAGCAAGAGAGTTTTGTAGTCCAAGTTGCATTTTACCTCACTCTTTCTAGTTGCTGCAGGGAGAGGTGGTCTAGTTAGAGGACTAGTCAGTCAACATAATGAGAAATGACTACAGCAGTGGTAGTGAGAATGGCAACAAGAGGAAGTGCCCTGAGCCCTGCCGGAGCCCCACTTACCTGGGCTGGATGGAAGGTGGAAGGCAGCAGAAAGAGCCAGGACCAGGCCAGGCGCTGATTGAGTTGGCAACTGGTCAGGTGAGAAACTTCTGGAACAGGCAGGAGAGTCTTAGGGTCAAAGGAAGTCCAGGCCTTGCACTGCCCTTCCTCTTTCATGGCGGCCAGAGTGGGGAAGGAGCAAGGCGTTTGCAGCCGAGTGTACTGTCAGAAGAGAAGAAAAATCAGATTGGGCATCCCCTGTATCCCCCCGCCACCCCGTTTCCCCCACATCCTCACACCTTCTGGAGGGGACAGAAATGTGGCTCTTCAAGGATCTCCTTGTGTGCGTTCCGAATGGGGATGCCTGGTGGAGCCAGAATATCCAGGGCAGGAGTCAGGAGTTGCAGTCCCAGGCTGGGGCTCCCAGGAGAGCAGTGCAGGAACTGGTGGTGTCTCAGCACATGGGGACACAGCCTTGGGAAAGGAGCTGAGTCACTTTCCTCAAGACCCTTCCGCTTCCAGGATCCTGCTTCCCTCACAGAGGTGGTGACCCACCCCCAGTGCCACCCCAGCCCAGACCCCTCATCCTCCTCACTTGCAGGCCAGCTCCTCCAGGGCCTTGGCAACCCACAGGAAGAGGGGGAGTCCTAACTGACGTTCCCATACCAGCTGCTCATACAGGGAGGCCCCCCAGGCTTGGAGGGAAGACTTCGTCTCAGGCTTCTGGCGAGAGAAGCCCCGAAGTAGAACAGCACCACGGAGACAAGCGGCTAGCACTGGCCTTCTTGTCCCTCCACCCATTGACTGGAGGAGGTGAACATCCTGGAGCTGGGGAAAGCAGAAAAGGTGAAGCAGCAGAGGGGAAGGTGACTCAATGACCCCCCCAGAGTTGACTGCAGTCTTCCACTGCCTGGGTTCCAAGAGGAACCCAATTTCTCCCATACCTGTCATTTCCTGTTGTCCTCCACGCCTCACCTTCCATCACAACCCACTGTCCCTGGGTAAGCCTTCATCTCTCATCAGCTCCACTAAGTCCTTCTGTGGGCCAGGGGGCTCCTGGCTGGCATGGCTTCCCCACTCACCAGGCTGCCTGACATCACTCTGGCCCTTGCTACACCTGCGATTCAGCTCCAACCTCTCCTCCTCCAGTTAGATGCCCTTCTGTGAAGGAGATGCCCTGGTCCCAAGCCTTCCTCCTTTTGCCCCAGACTCTACTTTCTGATCTGAGCTCTCATCCAGATCATTCTTAACAAACGCTCACGCGATCCCCCAATGCACACTTACTGTTTTTGTATTTTTGTTGTAAAGGCTCCCACCCGGGTGCCAAAAAAGACCCGCCTAGAAAGGAGAAGCTGCTGAGCAGCCCCATCCCTCACATACCTCCAAGCAGACCCCTGGTCGCACCACCCGCCTGAGGCTATGGAACTGCTGGTAGGAAAGGCAGAGCCCCAACTGCCCATCCAGCTCGTAGAGGCCAGCAGCCTCATTCATCACGCCAGTGACCATTCCCTGCAAAGAGGTCAAAGGGCCCGTTGATGCCCATTTCCTTCCTCTTTGGAGACCCAGTTTCCTGCCCCTCAAGTTCTAGGACCTCTCCCTTATGCTTACCGTATATGACAGGAGTCTCGAGTCCCGGGCAAGACCCTTTTGCTCCTGCCTGTCTTGGATGTTGCTTGTCCTGGGGAGTGGCTTGAGGTCAGCCTCCAAGAGAGTTCTGCCCAACTCCAGGTCCAGGTCCAGCTCTCGCACGCACTCTGGTTTCAGCGGCAACAGATGAGAGGAGGGGTTGGTCGTCCAAACACGGTAACGGTGACCGTGAATCTTGGATGCGCGCAGCTCTGTCAGCACATAGGCCTTCCCAGGCCGAAGGGCTCGGTGCCAAACCATCTGGGCAGGGACCTGGCTTGTGCAGAAGCAGGCAACATGGGACATGAGACACTTCTCACAAGCTATCCTTCTGTCCCTTTCCATCATAATTTAATCTCAAAGACCTGCCCTCATGAGCTTTCCTTGTTTGCCAATTAAATCTTAAGCCCTAGAACTTTTAGGATCTCTCCTCTCTTGTAGAAGATGCCAAATCCCTCTCCCAAGATACAAACCATCCCTAAAACTTCTTTCCAAATCCATAAGTATTCCATTCAGAAACTTATGTCCTTTTTGCATTTCCCCTCTCTCACCCCATAACATATAAACATTTCCATTTATGTAATCAATATACACTGGGTACATATGTATCCAGTAATAGGATAGATGTTACGGGAAATATAATAGATTATTCCCTCTTCTCCAACATATTTCAAACCACATACACAAACCCAAGTAATAATATGGAGCCGTGTATGATCAAGAGGCACAAAGACTACACATTTACTAAGAATGGGTTGGAAGGATTAGAAAGGCCAAGTGAAAGAAGAGGAACCTGAAGCACATCCTGAAGTAGAGAGAGAACTTAGAACAAACTATGCAATCAAAACACTGGCCAGGATGGAAAAGGAATGTTCTTGGCAGTTGTATAGGAACATGAGAAATATCAAAGTAGAAAAATAAAAGTAAACACCTTGAACTGACCCTAATCCTCACCTGCACAATGACGGATACATGGCTGCCAGCTTGGCTGCCAGCTGGGGATAATTCACCAAGAGACATGATGAAGTACGCTTTCTTTTTACTTTTCACCAGAGCACTCAATCGAACCAGCTTCCCAGCCAGGTTTGGCTGCATAACTTTGAGCTTGCTTCTAAAGAAGGGAGAAAGAAGAGAGGAAAAAGTCATTATTTCTCTTCTTTTCCCCTGCAAATTCCTCCCCTTCCCTGTAAAGAATAGTCCAATTGTGATTTAAAATTTCCATTTTTCCATAGTTATTCCAAAGAGGCCATATATTCCCTTTATTTGGAGCATCTCATCAATATGACTCTCACTACCTTTCTCTCCTTCTTTCCACTGACTCACCATCCTCCTCCCAGTTTCACAGTGCTCCCTCCTCCCCAGGAGAGGGAGGAATTACCTGTGCCTGAGGAGGCGGGCAGCAGCTTCCGGGTAGAGCACAGGAATAGGGGTTACAGGGCCAGTACTGGTGGTCAAGGGAAACACTGGCACAGGGACACCCCAGAGCTCCAAGTGCCCTTCCCCGGAGGAATTCCACTTGGCAGGAGGAAGGTAACTCCAACTGGGGAACAGAAAGAGATGGCCCAACCAAGCAAGGTCCAGATCTATGAGCTAGGAAAGACCAAAATCAAGGGTTCATCAGCATCCCTTCTACCTGCCTCCACCTTTGTTCCCCAAGACTTAACTGCCTCACTCCCTAGACACCATTCTTGTTAGGATCTGAGGCATCTGACACCCCCCTTCCTACTCACCTCACAGCCCAGGATACCAGTGTTATCTTTTACATAGAGGCTTCCATTTCTGCACTCTTGTTCCAAGTCCTCTGATAAGTCTGTCAGTGTCCCTAAAAGTAACAGCCGCTCCCGGGGGAGGGCGGTCCCACTGAGTCCAGCCTCTTGGGCCCAGGCCTGATATGCAGTACTGCTCCAGGATAGGTGGCTGCAGCATGGAAGGCGCTGGTGGCTCCTGAGGTCCTGTACTGAGACAAAGCTGCAGAAGGGAGCAAAGTTGTGTCCAAACCTAGGAAGTTACACTCAACACCGACAAATCTCCCAATATCCCAAAGAAAGGTCCACGGGGAAAATGGACTAAGGGAAAAGTTCCATTGATTGAAGGGGTAAAAGATGAAGGGAGAGAGGGAGGGATTGCTTAAGGAGAAGGGATAGGGGAGAACTGGGTCAGGATAGAGTACTTATGGGACTTCACTAAATTTGTAACATTTTACTTCTTATAAAAAAGAATTGAGTCAAATATGGCAAATTTTAAGGTTTTAAAAAGTGAGCCTTAAGTACCTGGCTAACCACAATGTCAATAAATTCAGCTTTTTGTGGGCAAGACTTTCTCAGTGAAGACAGTAGGGAGCTGATTTACATTCTGGGACCAGCAATTTTAGTTACCACTGGTATTTATTTATTTGATTTGTGATCCTTCTTATCTTTATTCTGAAGCTAACCAGTTGAACTATTTTCCTTTTCTATGTAGTTATGAATAACATTTTTTATTGATTTGAGAGAGTGAGAGAAAAAAAACATTTATTATTCCATTTATTTATTCATTGGTTGCTTCTTCTTTGGTGTGCCCTAACCAAAGATAGAACTTGCAACCTTGGCATACTGGGATGATGCTAACCAACTGAGCCACTCAGCCAGGGCTATGAATAACATTATATTTTTTGTTTTTTTAAAATATATTTTTATTGATTTCACAGAGGAAGGGAGAAGGAGAGAGGGATAGAAACATCAATGATGAGAATCATTGATCGGTTGCCTCCTGCACGCCCCCTACTGGGGATCTAGCCCTCAACCCAGGCATGTGCCCGTGACCAGAATCGAATCCAGGACCCTTCAGTCTACAGGCTGATGCTCTATTCACTGAGCCAGACCAGCCAGGGCATAACATTTTTATTTTTTTTATTGTTCTTGACTAGAATCAAACTTGGGACCCTTCAGTTTGTTACCTTTTGTTTTATATTCCACATGAGTGAAATCATCAGTTTTTGTCCTTTTCTGTCTAACTTATTTCATTTAGCATAATACTTTCAAGATCTATTCATGTTGTTGCATTTTTTTTATGGCTGAATTGTATTCCACTGTGTATGTATGTATATGTACCACATCTTCTTTATTTAATCATCCATCAGTGGACACTTAGGTTGCTTCCATGTCTTTTTTTTTTTCCAGATGTTCCATATACTTATAAGGTCATGATCATTTATTTCGATTGATTGATTTTTAATATTTTTATTGATTTCAGAGAGGAAGGGAGAGATAGAAACATCAATGATGAGAGAAAATCATTGATTGGCTTCCTCCTGAATGCCCCCTACTGGGGATCGAGCTCCCAAGTTGGGCATGTGCCCTTGACCAGAATCTAACCCAAAACCCTTCAGTTGACAGCTCTATCCTCTGAGCGAAACTGGCTAGGGCGCTTTCATGACTTGATTATTGTAAATAATGCTGCAATAAACACAGCATACATATATCTTTGTATATAAGTGTTTTTATATTTTTCAGGTAAATACTCAGGAGAGGAATTGCTGGATCATATGGGAGTTCTACTCTTTAGTTTTTTGAGAAATCACCATAGTGTTTCCATAGTGGCTGCACTAATTTACATTTCTATCAATAGTGTACAAGGGTTTCCTTTTCTTCATATCCAACACTTGTTATTTTCCATTGGTGTATAATGAAATGCATGGATGAGAAATTACACAGAATTTTGAAAATGATATTTTAGCCCTGACCAGTTTGGCCCAGTAGATAGAGCGTCGGCCTGCGGACTCAAGGATCCTGGGTTCAATTCCGGTCAAGGGCATGTACGCTGGTTGCGGGCACGTACCCAGTGGGGAGTGTGCAGGAGGCAGCTGATTGATGTTTCTCTCATTGATGTTTTTAACTCTCTATCCTTCTCCCTTCCTCTCTGTAAAAAATCAATAAAATATATTTTTAAAAAAAGAGAAAATGGCATTTTAGATAACACAGAGTACAATAATACTGTCTTCTCACCAAAAATCTCCTGCCTTCACTGATTGAGACAGATTGCCAACTGAATGAAGTGTTTCCCAAAGTATATGCAGGTTAAGAGAGTGTCAGGTTAAAGGCATGTCCTGCTCTCAAATAAGTTTGATAAATGACAAATTTAACAAAGCCGAACAGATTTCTACCTTTTTTATTTTTTAAAAGATAAATATAGAGTAATATGTATACTCACATAATAGAATACCATAAAAGTAGCCCTGACCGGTTTGGCTCAGTGGATAGAGCATCGGCCTGTGGACTCAAGGGCTCCAGGTTCGATTCTGGTCAAGGGCATGTACATTGGTTGTGGGCACATACCCAGTTGGGAGTGTGCAGGAGGCAGCTGATTGATGTTTCTCTCTCATCGATGTTTCTAGCTCTCTATCCCTCTCCCTAACTCTCTGTAAAAAAATCAATAAAATATATTTAAAAAAAAGAATACCATAAAAGTAGCTAAAATAAATGAGTTAGAGCTATCAATATGAATAAATCTCAGAAGTATAATGTCAAGTACAAAAAACAAATTGCAAAAAATATATATATTATATATATATATATATATATATATATATATATATATATGATACCATTTATATAAAGTCTAAAGGTATGCAAAACTCTACTGTGTATTAATTAGGGATAGCTGCATATATAGTAAATATATAAAAATATTCACATGAATAATATACCTTATTTTCAAAATAGTATATACTTCTATGAGGTTTTTTTTTGCAGGATATTTCAGAGCCTTCAATATGTTAATGAGTCTTATGACTCTTCTAGAATAGTTTAGCATATCCAATGAATCTCAAGCTTATTTAGCCATGGAGCTCTTTTCTTGGGTTATTTTATTAATATTGCCTAGAACAGTTTAGGAAATGGTACTAAGCAAAACGGTAACAACAAAATACCTTCAGGAGACCTTACACTTAGTTCCTAAACACAACTATCTGCACTTGGTGAATCTTAGTTTCCTAACACATAAAAAGAAATAGCATCAGCTTTCCTCCCCACTTTGAGAGTTCTTTCTCCAAACCGTCTTTCAGTCTTCTCAACCTTTCCCTTCCTTTTCTTCTCTAAAGTTACTTAACCTACTTTGGAGAACTATGGGAAAAGCAAAGGAGCTTGATGAAGAATGGAAATGTTTGGCAGAAGGGGATGTGTTTACTCCTTTCCCTCCCCTTACCATGTTTCCCCTCACTTTTCTCAGATCCTTCCTTTTCAGCTCCAAATCGAACTTCTCCCTGAACCCAACTTTCCTTACCTGTAGCTGAGGGGCAGTGTAAAACCCGGGTGCCTTCCCTGGGACAACCAGGTAGTCTTCACACAGTCAATCACCAACTGAGAGAACTGGATAGTAGGCTCCTTGCCATTTGGACACAGGGTCTCTTGGATGAAGGCCTGGGCAGCCTCAAGCCAGGCTTGCTCCTGAGTAAAGTGAATCTAGTTAAAACAACTTCATGACAATCCTGCCCACCAAGAAATTTGGGGAAGAATAAAGGAACAGGGAAAAAAAAAGTCAGTTGGGCATGTAAATGAAGAGGAAATGTAAAGGAGTTGAGAGCTTAAAGAAACTTTAGAAGTCTTTTAGTCCAGCTACGCAATCAACTCAGACAGCTGGCCATCCAGCTCTGGTCTTGCATCTTTCCCTAACAAACCTGCACCAATCCTTAAAGTGCTCAACTGGAATCTATATTCCTCCGTGAACCATCCCAGGTAGAATGCTGCTCCCTCCTTGGAGCTCCCACAGCACCTTGCACATACCTCTATTAAGAGCAATGGTCACTAAAGATAGCGGATCCCATTTTCTATAGAGTCTAGCTATAAAGCCAGCAGGTTGAAAAAAAGATTGTTCAACATCACCCTTGAAAATAATCCTTGAAATTGCTCATAAAGAACAGGACATAGGTCCTAGCCTATTTGGCTCAGTGGATAGAGTATCAGGCCTTGGACTGAATACTACTTGGGTTTGATTCAGGTCAAGAGCATGTAACTGGGGCACATGCAAGAGGCGAACAATCAATGTCTCTCTCCCACATCTATGCTTCTTGCTCTGTCTCTCACCCTTCCTCTCTCTCTCCCCTCCCACTCTCTCTAAAATATCAATGGAAAAATATCCTCAGGTGAAGAGTACAAAAAAAAAAAAAAAAAAAAAGACATAATACTTTATCTATATATATAAAAGCCCAGCGACCAGAACAGAGGAACTACCAGAACAATGGGTGCTAAAACACGCACTGCAGCAGCCAAACAGCCTGATCCAGGTCCCCATTGGGCCCCCCCCCCCAGCTGGCCCAGCCTCCAATTGGCCCCCAACACCCCAATTGGGGCCCGGGCACTGTCTCCCCCTGGCCTGGCCCCCCCACCGGCCTGGCCCAATGGGCCCCCATTGGGGTGGGCCAACAGGACCCCACCTGTGCCTGAATTCATGCACCGGGCCTCTAGTAGTAATATAACTGAAAATGTGCCTATTAATGAACAGTACATAAAAAAGGACATGAGTACAATTTTTTATTATTTCATTGTTTAGTCATCTATACATTTGAATTCCCATAAGCTAAATACATTATATAATACAATTCCATTGCATTTGTTTCTTGTACTATCTTTTCATCTAAGATGTGGGCTTCCTAAGGAGGACATGAACTATTTTTACATACTTATCACAGATTCTGAACACAGTTGCCTCTCTATGTAGATAATTCTACAGCATTGGTCCAGCTTGGCCTATTCCTAGTGCTAGGCAGCTTTATTTTATAACTACAGCCTGGTGCATGAAAATTCGTGCACTCAAGGGCAGGGAGGGTCCCTCAGCCTGGCCTGCACCCTCTTGCAGTCCAGGAGCCCTCAGGGGATGTCCACCTGCCAGCTTAGGCCTGCTCCCTGGGGGATTGCTCCCCAGGGGAACAGGCCCAAGCTGGCAGTCAGACATCCCTCTGGCAGCCTGGAAGCCCTCAGGGGATGTCTGACTGATGGGTTAGGCCAGCCATGAGCCCGCTTCTAACTGAGCAGAACTCCCCCTGTGGAAGAGCACTGACCACCAGAAGGCAGCTCCTGTGTTGAGCGTCTGTCCTCTGGTGGTCAGTACACGTCAGAGCAACCAGTCTTTCTCAGAAGTCTGCCCTTAGGGTCAATTTGCATATTACCCTTTTATTATATAGGAGGATTACTATATAGGATAGAATTCCTACAGAGTTCAACAGTACTTACGGGAAAGACCTTTATCCTTTTTGATCCTCAATGATAATTCTAAACCATTACAGTTCTATCCCTGTCCCTCCAATGCTCCTTTATTAGCTTTCCTGACCAAAACTCCATGTTCAGTTAATCTTTAGCAAAAACCAGTCTTCAAGTTCTAGATGACATCGGTGTCCTTGTGGACAGCCCTCCTATTGACATTCACCTTCACTCCACCTCAGCCACTCTCATGCATGGTCAGGGTTGTCAAAACGGGGCGAGGTCTTCGTTCAGAGCTCCCCATCAACATAATCGAAGCCCAGACTCTCAGACTTTCTGCGTCTTCCTCTCTTGGTTGCTTTTTTTAAGCCTGTTTCCCTGAAAGCCTGTCCATTGCTTGGCACATTGAACACTCCAGTTTCTCTCAAAGTGGTACGGTACCTCAGAATCATCAGTTTTATTAACAATGCAGGTGATTTTTAGATGACCTCATCTACTGAATCAGAATGGGAGGGGGCAGTATTTTAAATACGCTCCCCAGATTGACAGTGATACAGGCTAAAGTTTGAGAACACTGGACGTTTTTCCTCTCAATGACTTCACCCACCAGATGCCACTGACAGATGCTGATTGCTCCTAAACTAAGGTGACCAGACATGCCGCTTTTGGCGGGACAGTCCTGATTTTTAACAATTTGTCCCGCGGTGTTTTAAAAAAGTCCCAATTTTTGGAAAGAGACATATGTACTACTCTTTGTAATATTTTAAGTAATAAGAAAAAGACATCCCCCCCCCCCGTCAATGGTGTCCCGCTTTACCAATGTTAAAAATTTGGTCACCTTATCCTAAACCTCTGCTTTAGCTCTACCCTGTTTCCCCCAAAATAAGACAGTGTCTTATATTAAATTTTGCTCGGAGAGGTCTTATTTTCGGGGAGGTGTCTTATATTTCAGAGAGAGGCAAAACTGTAAGTAGGTCTTATTTTCGGGGGATGGCTTACTTTCGGGAAAACAGGGTAGTTCTATCCGTGTGCTAGCGGGCTCTCCACCTGGCCAGCCTGCAGGCACCACAGCTGCTCACCAATGAACTTCTCACAAAATCCACTCCTCTTCCAGGGCTAACTTTGCAAATAGCACCCCCAAGCAAACGGCTGGACCCTGAAGCCTGGGTACCCTTACCCGCCTTCCCTTTTCACTCTGCCTTCACCTCTGGTCCCTCGACACCAATGCCTCCGTCAGGATCACCATCCTCTCTCGGCACCTTGCAATCACGGTCTCCTAACGGGTACTCGCTGCTACCTCAGGAAATGAAAAAAACAAATCTCATCCAGTCATTTCCCTTCTTAAAACGCTCCACAACTCCCAACTGGCCTCCGGTTAAAGTCGCTGCTTAGCAAGACTGAGACCCGCCCGTCAGCTCCGATTCCTCCATCACCACGCAACTCAACTCCTTCTTTTTCAAAGACAACTTCTCTACCTCTTGCCTCAAAACGCCTTGACCCTCCTTCGGCGATTTTTTTTTTTTTTTTTGCTTTGCGAACTCTTACACGCACTTTGGGTCTCAAAAGCTTTTCCTGATGACCCGTTACCGCCGCGTCAGGGGTCTCCCCCAGGAAACCCACAGCGCACAGTTCGCCTTCAATCTGCTCCCGGCTTCCCACTGGGCGTGAAGTCCAGAGAGCGGACCGAAACGTGTGCGGGGACCACAGCGGCGCCACAGGCGTGAAGGGGTAAATATACTCGCAAAACCAGTGAGAGGGGCAGGACGGGCAGCCTCCCAGGTTCCCTCTCGCTGGGCACGGCCGGCGGAGTCAGGGAGGCAAAGAGGCCAGGTGGGGGCAACAGGAAGAGAAGAAAACCCCGGACAGACAAGAAAAACAAAGGACGAGGGCAGGGGAACAGCACTCACGGAGCCAACAGCCTGAGCGCGGCGAGCCGCCATGATACGCCCCAGGCGTTGCTCCGAGAGCGAAGCCAACGGGCGCCGGCGCGAGTGCTCACGGGAGAGCCGGCCCGTGACGTCATGGGCGGCGCGTGCTCCGCTCCACCTTCGGCTCCTCCCCCAGCCGGCGACCTGAGAGCACCACGCCCGCCTCTGCCCCGCCGACCCCTGTCACCACCTATACCAC
>PVJC01047476.1:0-12885 GCA_004026665.1 Murina feae
CAGCTTAGGAATGAATGAAGATTTTCATATTTGACATCAGTGTCACCTTTCTACTGATACACCACTTCATAGGACATACCTCCTCTAAAGTCCTACTGAATACAAGTTCTGCCTTTCTGTTGTTTATTAGTGTAAAAACAAAAGGAGAGGTGGGTATTTGAGTAGCATTAGTTAATACACTTAATGTTGCCAATTTATAACCCTGACCACTAAATAATTATTGTGCTTTACCTAAGTGCAGAGAAAGAGATAATTATAAATATTGAAAATCAGAACACAAACAAAAACTTCCACCAGAAAACAATTCAAGAATTTCACAGAGACCTCGTAGAAATAGCTTTCTGAACATGATTAATGCATTCAATATGCCGTTCCTACAGGAAGAGTACATGAGTATAGTAACCACTAGGAGCCCATATAAATTATGATATTTAATATATTTTAAATTCTCACTGATGATACTTAGTTTCTAAAACTGCCTTAGAATATGGGATTACATACTAGTGATGAGATATAGAATCAACCTGTATGCCTAGCAATGGATGAAAGGATAAACATGATAAATACAATACTAGGGGCCCGGTGCATGAAATTTGTGCATTGGAAAAGAGGGGTCCTCAGCCCAGCCTGCCCTCTCTCACATGTTGGGATCCCTCAGGGGTTGTCCTACTGATGGATTAGGCCCACTCCTTGCTCCCTTTGGAGAGAGGGCATAAGCCCCAGTCTGGCCTCCCTTAGGCAACCAGGCTAATCAGGGGAAGCCACCAGCCCCATCATCCCGCTGCTGCAGCCACTGCCAGTCAGCACAGCCACCAAGGTGTTTTCATCAACACAGACTACAGTCCCTTCACCATCAAGAAATCACAACTTTCTTTAGGCATTTTCAAGATGTGTCTTTCATAGGATATGACATTTCTTTCTTTTTCTTATCTTCACCTGAGGATATGTTTCCATTGATTTTTAGAGAATGTGGAAGATAAGGGAAAAACAGAGAGAAACATCAAAGTGAGAGGAACATTTTGATTGGTTGGCTCCTGCATGAGCCCTTACCTAGGACCTGTCCCGGGAGGAACCTGCAACCTAGGAACATGCCCTTGGTCAGAATTGAACCCAAACCCTGCAGTCAGCCGGCTGAGGCATTACACACTGAGCCAAACCAGCTAAGGCAGGATATGTCATTTCTTAGCCCTCCATCAACGGACCTTTATTTTTTCTTTCCAGGAGTGTGGTGGAAAAACCTTAGATCACCTTTTTGGATTCTTATTACTCAAGTTACTAAGAATATTACCAGTGGCATACAGGGAGCTTAGCCAAGAGCAGTACGAAAAGGTGTTTCCTCTGTAGTTACTCTGAGCACCAGCTCCACCCCTGCCTCTCCAATCTCAGCTCCACCCCAGCCCAGGCATATGACCTCTGGCTGAGGATGCAGGCCTGGGCAGGGGACCCCCAAACCCCTGTGATTGACAGCTTCACAGAGCCCAGGCCTCTGTGATCACTGGAGCTTGTCCTGCCCACTGCCATCGCCAACTCTGCCCCTGCCCCACTATAGCCTCTGGCCAAGGCTACAGGCCTGGGCAGAGGACCCCAGATCCCTGTGATCACGGGCTCCACCAGTGCCCAGACCCCTGAGATCACAGGCTCTGCCCCTGCCCCTTTGATTTCTGGCTCTGCAGAACCCAGGCCCCTGCGATCTCCAGCCTTGCCCAGACCTTATGCATGGGTAGGGCACCCTCATACCCCTATGATCACCAGCTCTGCCCCTGCCCCCTCTGATCACTAGCTCCACCCTTGCCCATGCCTCTGGCAAAGTCCTCTGGTCTGGGCAGGGGACCCCTAGCCCCCTCTGGTGGCTTGTTCTGCCCCTTGGGCTCTCCACCTTCCCTGTCACCTGCCTGGGTAAGAGGCCTGACCACTTCAGTTGCGGGGCTGAGCCAGACTGGGCACACCCATCTTGTGGTCATGGGGGAGGACATCTTTGTGATGGCGTGATGCCTAATTTGCATGTTACTCTTTTATTAGATAGGATTGCATTATATATGGAAACATTGACATTTGTGACAAAATGGATATATCTAGAGGGTATGCTGTTATTCAGACAGAAGAAGACAAATATCTCACTTTGGAGTCTATAAAACAAAATAAATGAAAAAATAAAACAGAAACAGCCCCACAGATATAAAGAACACACTATGGTTGTTAAAAGGAGGACTAGAAAATGGGAATCTTTTAAAAAAATACATTTAAAAATTGTGTGAAATTTCATCTTATAAAAATCCTGGGAAATAACCTTTGGCTCAAGATTGGAAATTACTTAAAATAAATGCATAAAACTATAATTCTTTTAAAAATCTAAGTTAAAATATATCACAATAATTTTTAATATAGCAGTGAAATTTAGTTCACTTATAGAGCAGCCAATTTTAGGAAAAGATACTATTTTTTAATTTATTTCACTATAATACATGAAGGAAACTTTGTATGATTTCCATTTATTTTACAAGGTCTCATCAATTTTTTGTTTTCAATTGAAGGTTACTTTCCTTGGAGACAAACAAGCAAGAGTCATTAGAATTAAGGTCGCTAAATTGTTGTCCATGAAATGTAATCTCCAAATGTTGTTTGCCTTTCTAACAAAATGCTACTCAAAATGCAAGTCTGCAACCTCCTCAGAGATTAATAAATTTTTCGTTTGATTGTTTGTTGTGGTTGCTTTTATTCAAGTAATGAAAACAGAACAAAGCTGCCTATGTTCAAACAGCAGTGATTCTGTAAACTTTACAGATACTGTCTGAATCTAATTGGATTTTAATGAAATGATATTTCCTTTGTGATAAGTACACAAAAATTAGGTTTCTAATTAACATCACAAGGTATAAGCTATAGATACCAAGTATCAAGAGAAGTAATAATTCTTTAATGTTTTCTTCTTTGAAAGAAAAAGACAGAAGTAGTAACAACTTGGTAAGCAGAATGAATAAATTACCCAGAGAATGATTAGCACTGTGGCTTCTCCTCCTGAATGTTGAGCCAGACTGACAATATCTATGTTTTTTTTTAGATTTAAAACATCATTGGTAATTTTGTTTTGAAGACTTCCTAAAGGTTTGCTTTTTAAAACCTTTCTTAATTTTGACAATGTTTGTACAGGATTGCAGATAAACTAGTTTGCATTGTGATAAATATTTCAAAGATTGATCAACATGCATACTGAACTCTACCACAAAGCAGGTAGAAGTAATTTGCAACACAGAAGAGTGTGTTTGTAAATTATACCTCACTTTTTATATAAAATACTAGAGGCTCAGAGCATGAAATTCCCTGGTAGCGTGGAGGGAGGTATGTCCCTCAGCCTATCCTGCACCCTCCCCAATATGCACCCCCCAGAGATGTCCAACTGCCCATTTAGGCCTGTTCACCCACTAACCACTCCCCTGCCAGCCTGATCAACACCTAACTACTCCCCTGCCTACCCGATTGCCCATAACTGCCCTCCCCTGCCATCCTGATCACCCTAACTGCCCTCCTCTGATGGCCCAATCACCCCTAACTGCCCTCCCTTGGTAGCCTGGTAGACCTTAACTGCTTGCCCCTGCTAACCTAGTCCCCCCCAGTTGCTCTCCCCTACAGGTCTGTTTACCCACAACTGTGCTTCCTTTAAGGCCTGGTCCCTTCCGACTGAACTCCCTGGTAGGCCTGATTGCCCACAACTGCCCTCCCCTGCTGGCCATCTTGTGGTGGCCATCTTTGACTACATGGAGGTGGCCATCTTGTGTGTTGGAGTGATGTTCAATTTGCATATTACCTTTTTATTATGTAGGACCATCTATTTCACTCAGAAGGGGAATATTTGATTCTCAGGGAAAAATGTGAAAAGGAAAAGATATTTGAGAAGATGCTGGATTAAATAGACAAAAGGGTTTCTCATTTGTATAGTCTCAAAAGTGATATGAGAAACTCTGGAAAGAAAAACCATGAACAAATGATATCAAATCTGTCCTGTAGAGCTTTCTGGTTAAAATAGATCATCCTGCCTCAGTTAGTTATTAATTATATTGTCATTACCCACTGGTGACCTTTACTAATGATCCACAGACCTAGTCAACTCCTAATTACCAAAATGATCACATTGCTTTATTTAATGATTATAGATTTTTGTTCTTTTTAATGTTTACCTCTGCCTATTGCATTTAAGCATACTTTATGGGCATTTAAAAAAATATTATCTAATTTTGTTAATCATTACTACCCACTGAAACATAAAAGTGGTTTTCATAACAAGAAATATATAAAAATCGGAATTACCCTTCCTGGAAGTAAAATAAAGTGTGTGCCACCTATTCTACAGCCTCAAACAAATAGAATCCTGATTCCTCTCCTTGGTTTAACAATTCTTCTCACTCTGTGTCTAAAACAGTTTAAGAAAACTAAGTTCATATGTGGAATAAAAATTTATTATGAGCCTCCATAAGGCTGGAGGTCTCAAATTTTGTTAGGGGATACTTTAAAATTTCTTAATCCACCAAAATGCTTTTATCTTCATTCACTTTCTGTATAATTTAAATTGTCACAATTACTTTACTTTAAAAGATTCTCAGATTTAAAAGAATAGTATGTTATCAGACACAATTCACATTCAAACAATGCAAATCAGTGAGGTTCAAAGAGTTCTATCACTTATTATTCAACTAAGCCTTTATTTGAAAATACATAGATTTTTGTCTTACTTTTCTCTTTAACCTTATTAAATATATTTGACATTTATAAACATACTCATGTGCTACAGGATATTATTTGTTATATATATATTTGAGAACACCATAATGACCAAATAACCTGTCACCAGGAGGCGCATTGATGGGTCTCCAGGCGCAGTGGGTCTGGGTCTCACTGTGTGCATGGAGGGTCTCATGGCATGGTGGGTTTCTGGGTCTCATGTGATTTCACATGCTGGGCCTCCAGTTAATATATAATCAACATGAATAAAATACAGAACTCTTAGGGATAAAAGTTGATACATTTTAATATCTAATCTAATAAAAGAGTAACATGCTAATTGTGTCACTCTGCTACATCCCAAGTCATACCCACCAGACAATCAGAGTGATTACATGCAAATTAACCCAAGCAAGATGATGGCCAGCAGCCACAGAGCTAGAACAAACAGGAGGCTTCATTGCCCCGGTGATAGAGGAAGCTGCCTGCCTAGGCCAGCTGTGGCCTCGGCTCAAGACAACAAAGTTTCAGTTATAGAGGTTAAATAAATCCCAGATATCTGCTTCCAGCCAGCCTTGCTGGGAGCTTGGGTGGCTGGGGGCTGTGGCCAGCCTGAAAATGGCCCTCAGCCCCTCACCCAGGCTGGTCAGGCACCCAGCAGGGACCCCTACCTTGAGGGGGGTGTGGCCAGCCTGAAAACAGCCCTTAGCCCCTTACTCAGGCTGGCCAGGAACCCCAGCAGGGATCCCCACCCTGATTCAGGACACCCTTCAAGGCAAGCCAGTCGGCCCTCACCCATGTACCAGGCCTCTATTCTATATAATAAAAGGGTAATATGCAAATTGACCCTAATAGCAGAACAATTGGGAATGACTGGTCACTATGACACACACTGACCACCAGGGCACAGATGCTCAATGCAGGAGCTGCCCTTGGTGGTCAGTGTACTCCCACAGGGAGAGTTCTTCTCAGCCACAAGCCAGGCTGATGGTTGCCAGTACAGTGGTGGTGTTGGGTGCCTCTCCTGCCTCCTCAGCAGTGCTAAGGATGTCCAACTGCAGCTTAGGCCTGCTGCCCACTGGCAAGTGGACATCCCCTGATGTAGGTAGAGCACAGGAGGTTTATCTCGGTGCAGTGGCTGATGCAATGCTGTGAGCACACTCCAGCAAATCAGATCTTTCTGGCAAACCAGAAAGATGGCAACACCCGCCTGAGCCCCTCCTAAAGCCACCTACACAGTGCCCTGACCTTTATGCTTATTGGCTCCCTAAGAAGACCTGGCGTTCTATGATTGGCCACCTCCACCTATAAATACTGCTGTACTTCCTCAATAAAATTAGATCTGTGTCACAGAACCTGGTCTCTGGAGTTGTGCATGCAAGTGTCCTAGCGCTAGGGGTTCTGTCGTTCTCACCCCTGGGAGATCCCCTGCTTCACCCTGAGGGCTCTCAGTCTGCCAGAGGGATGTCTGACTGCCAGCTTTGGCCTGATCTCCTGGGGAGCAGGCCTATCTCAGCAGGCAGACATCCACCAAGGGGTCCCAGACTACGAGAGGGCACAGGCTGGGCTGAGGGATGTCCCTCAAGTGCACAAATTTTTGTGCAGCAGGCCTCTAGTATTTTTACAATTTAGAACCACCAATCAGACTGAGATATAGAATATTTGCTGCAACACTGAAGGCTTCTTACTGCCTCCTTTCAATCAATAACCCCAAGTGTAACAAGAATTCTTAGCACTATTATCTTAGACTAGTGCCCCTGTGTCAGGACTTGTGCACATTAAAAGGAAATTAATTTGAAGTTGGCAGGCACGGTGAGAATGGGCAAGACTGGCAGGACTTGCCCTGGAACCAACCTCCTGCGGTCCCATTCAAGCCGGTTGCACCTGGGACAGCACCATGGCTTGAAGGGCATCTGCAGAGTGAGCGGGGTCCCTCTGGCAGATGGAGTCCCTCAGCCTGGCCTGCAGAGATTGGGCCAAAACTGGCTCCCCTACATTCCCCAGGGGTCCCACATTGTAAGAGTGCAGTTCTCAGGTGATGCACCCCAGAATCTGGCTCCTTCCTCTCTGGTTCCAGGGTGTGCCACCCAAGAACTGCTGCTGCCAAGTCACTGCAGCTCAGCAGCTCCTGCACTGAGCATCTGCCCCCTGGTGGTCATTGTGCATCATAGCTATCAGTTGAATGGTCATATGGTTGTGTAACCATATATATAAATAAGATTTGCCTTACCTGGAACTTCTTATAAATGAAGTAATACACTATTTTGTGTTTGCTCTCACTCAGCATGTCTCAGAGATTCATGCATCAATAATTTATTATTTTTATTACTATGTAGCATTCCATTCTATAAATATATCTTCACTAATTTACCCATGAATGTTGTTAGGTATTACATTGTTCAAACTTTCCATTATGGACAGAATGCTTTGAACATTCTTGTACAAAACTGATATGCTGCCTAACTGGTTTGGCTCAATGTATAGAGTGTCAGCCTGCAGCCTGAAAGGTGCCAGGTTTGATTCCAGTCAAGAAACAACCCCGTGGGGAGTGTGCAGGTGGCAGCTGATCGATGTTCCTCTCTCATCGATGTTTCTAACTCTCTATTCCTCTCCCTTCCTCTCTGTAAAAAATCAATAAAATATATTTTAAAAAGTGATATACCTCTTGAAGAAGCTCTCACTTCTATGAGCATTGAATTATTGATTGTAGAGTCATAGAGAATCTCCAAGGACCAGAAAAAGAATGGGGAATAAAAGGAGGAAGAAGAAAAGGCAGTAAAGGAGAAATAAAAATAAGAGGAGGAGAAGCAGGAGGAGGAAGAAGAGGAAAAAGGGAATGGAAAAGACAGGAGCAGCAAAAAAATTAGTTTAAGATAATTGGCACTCTGATTTGTGTCTAAGCCCATCCTTCAATGTGAGGCCAAAATACAAAACACCTTCTTTAAATTAACCCTCATAAAGTATATTTAAATGGTGAACACAAACTTGCATTATTGATAAAAGGAAACACTCTTTGGAAAATAAAAAAGTAAAATGAATCTACAATTTTAAAATTAAAAGAAACAATACCAAACCTGTAAGGAAATTAGTGACCAGAAGCAAGGACCAGGAAAAACAAAAATTATAACAATAGCTTTCTGATGAAATTAGAAATTCCCATCATTAGATACAGAAGGTAAAATGACTATATATGAAATGTTTAAAATGCGAAGCCACATAATTATGACAACATTTTGTTTTAAAAATATTGAAATTCAAAATAAATTTATGCATAGCACATGAGAACCTATTGAAATTCAAAATAGTACAGCCACCCTGAACACAGCTTGATAGTGTCTTAGAACCAAGTATGCACTTGCCTGGTGAACCTGTCAGGCCACTACAGAGTCTTTAAAGCCAGAGAAATAAAAATGTATGTTCATACACAATCCCATGCACAAATGTGCCCAGTAGCTTCATATAAAAACACTTAGAACTGGAAACAACAAAGATAGCTATCAGCTGGTACCTCAATAAAAATGGGGGTATATCCATCAATGGAATATTATATAGCAATAAAAAATGAATGGAATTTGATAATTCAACAGCATGGATGAATTCAGCAGCATGGATGAATTGGAAAAGCATAATACTAAATGAAAGACATTTTCCCAAGCAGCTACACACTGAGTGAGTCCATACAATAATTTTAGATGAAAACCTAGAAAGAAAATTTATGGGGACACAAAACAGATCCGTTTTGCCAGGAGCTAGTGTTTGGAAGAATATATTCACTATAAAGGATTACTAGGAAACTTTTTTGGGGGGATTATACAAGTATTCTATATTTTAATTGTGGTTATATGACTGTAGACATTTGTCAAAACTCATAAAATCAAATACCTAGAAACAGTGTATAAATTATGACTCAATAAATTAGATATGAAAAAATAAAAAGCTTTCAGGCAAATCTTCCTTATGAGGTATGATTTTAATATTAGTTCAGGCTGCTAGTTTTATTAATTTTTTTAATGTCATAATATAGATTTTAATTTTAATGGATTAAATATGAAAAGTATATTTTTATTTGCTATAACCAAATCATTTGATAAAAGTCAACATGCATTCATCATATAAAACCTTATCAAACAAGAAACTATAGGAAACTTCCTTAACCTAATAAAAATGTATTATAGAGAGAGCCAAGATGGCAGCATAAGACATATACCTGAATGCATAGCCTCCCACAACCACATTAAAAAATACAACTATAAAGCTAAATGGTCATCTTCCAGAACCAAGGGAGTGGAAGCTTTACAACTAGAAGGGAAGAGAAGGAGTACATTGAGAATGAGTAGAAGTTCCTGGTGCCAAAACAGAGAGGTACGGACTCGCACAAAATGGTGGCGGTGCAGGCAAATGGTGGTGGAAGCTGCACCTGGGTCTGTGGCTTGGAAGGGGTTTACAAGCTTTGGGGTAACACTGAATGTGTTGTGGGCGATCTGGCAATGGGGCAGAAGATGAGTGGCCTTCTAGCAGAGCTGTTCACAGCGATCACTGATGTGGAGCTCTGAGACTCGGGGACTCAGGGATGCACAGATGTCAGGGTGTGGAGACGCCAAAATGGGGAAAAGCCACGGAGCCAGCTGAGGGGTAGCCATCACGAGTTGCTCTGCTCCAGTGATTCTGAGACCCCACCCCACCCAATTTACAACCCCAAGCTGTGCACCTGTCTGCCTGTAGCCTAACCTAATAGACTGAAGTTGGGACAGAGAACTCCAAAAATTACAAACCCCAAACAACAAGGAGAAAGATCTGGAGGTCATTTCCTTTCAGTGACACCAATAGCAATCAAGACTTAACTACAATAATACTGTGCACCCAGCCCTCAAAAGTGTACACCAAGAGTGTTCACCCACAGTTATAAAGATACTCAAGAATCTTCTACGAATCTCTGAGGAACTAAGTGAGACCTTCAAGGATGTTAAGGGGAATACCAAAAAAAAAAAAAAAATGGAAAAGGACCAATCAGAAATTAAGCATACACTGACTGAAATGAAGAATAATATATAGAGATCCAATAGCAGACTAGAGGATCGCAAGAATCAAGTCAAAGAT
This sequence comes from Murina feae, assembly GCA_004026665.1. Taxonomy (NCBI): domain Eukaryota; kingdom Metazoa; phylum Chordata; class Mammalia; order Chiroptera; family Vespertilionidae; genus Murina; species Murina feae. The sequence goes on from PVJC01047476.1 coordinate 9,811, forward strand.
ATGAAATACGAAGAAGCAAAAAGCACCCAACCAGAAAAGAAAAAAGAATCCAAAAATATGAAGAAAATGTTAGGAGCCTCTGGGACAACTTCAAGCATACCAACATCAGAATTATAGGGGTGCCAGAAGAAGAGAGAGAACAAGACACTGAAAGCCTATTTGAAGAAATAATGACAGAAAACTTCCCCCACCTGGTGAAAGAAGTGGACTTGCAAGTCCGGGAAAGCACAGAGAATCCCAAACAAAAGGAACCCAAGGAGGACCACACCAAGACACATCATAATTAAAATGCCAAGGGCAAAAGACAAAGAGAGAATCTTAAAAGCAACAAGAGAAAAACAGTTAGTTACCTACAAGGGAGTACCCATACGACTATCAGCTGGTTTCTCAACAGAAACCATGCAGGCCAGAAGAGAGTGGCAAGAAATATTCAAAGTGATGAATAGCAAGAACCTACAACCAAGATTACTTTACCCAGCAAAGCTATCATGTAAAATTGATGGTCAAATAAAGAGCTTCACAGACAAGAAAAAGCTAAAGGAGTTCATCACCACCAAACCAGGATTATTTGAAATGCAGAAGGACATTCTTTAAGAAGAGGAAGAAGAAAAAGGTAAAAATAAAAATTATGAACAACAAAGTAACAACAAATACGTATCTATCAACCAGTGAATATAACAATTAAATCAATAGAAATATCTGATGAACAGAATATACTGGTGAATAGAATAGAAGTAAGGGCATAGAAATGGAATAGACTAACAACTCTTAGGAGGAAGGGGATATCTGGGATATGGGAAGAGACTGGACAAAAAAATTACATCTATGGATGAAGACAGCAGTGGGGGTAAGGGCACGAGTTAGCGGGGAACCAGGTAGAGGGGAACTATGGGGGTTAAAAAAAGGAACATCTGTAATAATCTGCAAAATAAAGATTAAAAAAAAATAAACCACGAAGAGAAAGGATAATGGCTATTTGCCAGAAATTCATAGCCGACATTAGTGGGGAAGTACAGAACTGCTCCTATTCAAATCAGAAGACATAGGTGGGCTGTCACCACTGGTAGCCAATGTGGACCTGCAGTCAGAGCCAGTGCCACAGAACAAAATAAACAGTTATACATGAGAAAGTAAAAAAAAAAATGTATTATAAAAATAAATAAATAAAATCATATGCAAAGATGACTGCAAATATTGAAACAGGAACCATTCTTTTTAAAGTTCTCTTTAAAAAGTTAAGAAACAAACAATTACTGTTTAACATTGAAATGTAGGTCTTGTACTGTAGAATGGGAAATGAAAAGAAATAATATATAAAGATTAGAAGGGATGGAAACATCTTTATTTTGATGTTATAGAGTCACATAGAAAGATAATCCCTAATAATATAAAATATGATAGTATTATAACTAATAAAGGACAATAGCTATGAGCCAAGCATAAGATATGTAGAAGAAAGTATAGTGCATTGCTATTAGGAAGAAAAATTACTTCTGCAAGTTATTTCTTTGGAAATATGAAATTAAATACACTATTTCCAGATTAAAGTCTATAGATAATCACAAAATATACTCAATTAACTGGAAGATTTATCCACTTATGAATGTCAGTAAAAGCCAAATATCTAAAAGCAAACTTTTATGAACAACTATTATGAAAATTATAATGAAAATATGTCTTTACATCATTCAGTGTCATGGAGAAATATGTGACCTTTGAAGCAGCAGTTTGTCTGTGATCATCATGAGTGGCCAGGCATTCATGAAGACATTAGAATGAGAAAACTGCTTAAACATGCTGAGTCAGTGTGGTCAACGCTTTCACAAATTAAATCAAATAGCTGCACGCTGCACTTCAATATTCCCTTAAGAGTCAAAGAATATAGAATCTTAATTTTTATATGACTGCTTTCTCCAATAAAATCATCATCTTTTATGAATACTTATTTCTTTCTTGACAATATTTAGCAAGCTGGAGAAGTAGAGTTTTGTGTGTATCATGTATTCAAAGGGAAATAGTTATAAAAAATGAAACATAGCTCCAATCAAAACTCTTAAAAATTATAAGTAAACTTACTCCCCAAAGTGTTCATAAAACAAGGTAGATACACATAATTAAGACCATGTACTGATATACTCCATCTGTCTTGTTAATACTGGCAATGACTATCAAAGCATACCTTTACTTAATCAGATAACAATGCAGAGAGCAAGCACTGGTGTCAAGAAATGGACTTTCAGATTTAAAGATATATCTTTGGAAAAACTTACTACTATGCAAAGAAACATATTGGGGAAATAGTGCTGGCATCTTAAAAACCTCAGACAATGTCATCACCTATAACATACCAAGAAGAAGGCAAAAATTTAGGAGGTTGTTTTCACTAACAGAATGAAAACATATGAGGGTAGGGTTCTAATAACCACTTGGTACATGTATTGAAGAAGTGTGCAACACCAGGAAAATATTTATGCTGGAAATCCTTTAGCTTCGTGAGAAGAATCATTTTAATGTGAACAGGCTTCTTTTTGAGGATTTTAGAATCGGTGTCATTGCTTATTTAGAATCTTCACTCATAGTTTATAATTTTGAAAGAGGCCTTGAAACTCCTCTGCTTGGTATACATAGTTTTTCTACCAAATTCAATTTGATATTTGTTCTGTTTCTTACTATTCCCTTCATTAGCTATCATTCCTGAGTCCTTTGTAGAAATTTTCTGCTTATTGCTTTGCTGTAATTTCAACCAGGTTTTGTTTTCAATGATCTGTCAAAGATAAATTCTAGATGGATGACATTTCACTGAATTTTAATATTCTTTCTTCATGCAAAAATAAATTCATTATCTTATATCCATCAGGCACTGTTCCAGACAGTGGACAGGCAGCAATAAATAGTACAAGAAGATAATATTCATATTTTCAGAGGCATACCCTCTAGTTGAGGTAACAGTAAATTAACACAACAAATTAACTAAATAATAGGTCAGTTGCAAAGAGCATGGAGAAAAATAAAGCATGGGAAGGGGTTAGAGAATAAGGGTGGAGTTGGGGGGCTGCTTCCCAGGAACATAATACT